>VURO01032918.1:8635-22295 GCA_015108175.1 Pelvicachromis taeniatus | reverse complement strand
GAGATGCCAAAGAGGTAAAGAAGAACTGGAAATATAAATCAAATTGGAAGTGAAAGCTTCAACATGTAAGTGTGGGTTTATACACTTAAGCTAGAGTAGATCATTTCTTCTGAGTTAAATGTTGATTGCTGATTGTTCATGGGACACCATTTCCCTTAAAATACATTAAACAATATATATGAAAGTGTGTGTTTGTGTGTTGGGGGGAGCTAACAAGATTAGAGAACGCATTATTACAATCAACATTTCATTCAATAATATCATTTTCTATCCACAGGGTCTATTGTGATTTATCTCCTCACATTTAGGGCGCTGGATTGGTAGCTGCCCCGTGCTTCACTGAGTGAATGGGTTAAATGCAGAGAGAAAATTGCATTGCCTTGTACTGTGACAATGTGCAATGACAATAAAGTTGAATTCTTCTAAGGAAACAATTTACATGAAGAGATTTTGTTTTGTAAATTTTCTGAACAACAAGGTTGTGGGATCTAAAGATTGTTTATTGTATTTTGTTGTTGTAAATCTATTTGTCAACCCAAACTGTCATCCTTAAAATCTAAAATGTATTTGAATTAATATTATATATAAGATTGCATATCTTAGGCTCCTAATGGGTGAAGATTTTTTTAACAGCTTCTTCTATAAATATATTAAAAACAAATCCAAAGCTAAATATTCTGGATGGTGAAATTATTATTTTCTGTGTAGTAACTAACTTGCTGTCTCAGCTCAGCTCAGCAGAGAAATACAGTCGAGCAGAATCGTACATTATCAGGTATAATGTTGTATTATTAGCATACTGGGTAATAAGTGATAGACTGCAGGGCTTTTTATTGTTTGTTTATTTTTTTCAATAAGCAGATTAACTGAGATTTGTAAACATTTGCCAAGTTAAACATTTTATTTACAAGTGTGTGTGTGTGTGTGTGCATGCGTGCATGCGTGTGTCAGAAACAGAGAGAGAGAGATTTTGTTTGTTAATTCTATCAGCTTTTGGGATTCATACAACCACGGATTACAGTTACTTGCATCTATGATAAAACATTTTATGCAGACCCATAATAATAATAATAATAAAACCCATTCATTGATAAGAAAGGAATATTTTTATAAGATTTATTTAATGGTATTATATCTGACAGTATGTATATCTGTAGTTGGAAATGTCCCAAAAGTGCAACAATCTTTGTTTTGACTGTGAAAAACTATAATTAACATAAAAGTTTGTACATGGCAAGTGGAATATTGCACTTTACTACTCTGTTGACTAACTGTTATAGATGTAAGTGAAAACTGAAAAATAATTACCTTCACCGTATGCTGATGCAGAAATCTGTCCAAAGCTTGTTTAGAAATACAAGTTGATTGTAATTTGGCAAGAAAAAAAAAAAAAATACTAATAATACTAATAATGTGCTTTACTACTTTTTTTCCATATTTTTTTGTAAAATGGCAAAACTCATTGATAACAACAGTACTAATATTAAAGTATTCAAATATTATTTTTAACCATTACAGAATCATAAAAAAATATTTTGTTAATGTCATTCATTTAAATCTGTTCTGTTAGATACCTTGTACCTCTGAATACCTTTCAGTAAATCCACATGTGAAGACAGTGTGATCCTCATTGGTCATGAAGCAAGTTTAAATAATACATTTATAATTAAATAAGGGTCCTTAAACCTATTTCTTAGTGGCTCCGTTTTTCTGGTTTTTAAGCCCAGTTCATATTTTTTGTCAGAACATGTTTCAGTGAATTAAAAAAAAAAAAGAGGACTGATCATTTTCAACATCTAGAAGACATAACGCAAAACAGCACTGTTAACATCCGGCCACTAGATGGCAGCAGATAATACTTTTTATGGAGAAACGTTTCTGGCAACAATTGAGCCTATAATTGTGTAAAATCTGAATAAAGATGATTAACCATAACTGTACATGATTATTTTGAGGTATATGTTTATACTAGTAAGTTTTTTGTTGTCTGAGAGACAAAAGTCAAAATATAATAAAATAATATGTTATAAATATTGTCCATGTAGTTATAGCATCAGTGATAAGCTGTAAAATGTTGCCCAACCTTTCCTGTACTAGAGACGCGATATATTAGTATTTTTTAAGCAGTACAAAAATGCTTGTTGACTTACATCAAATTCATTAAGGGCAGCAGCAAGCTCTCCAATACCAGCATGGCCATGCTTCTCGTCAGTGGGTGAGGTGGCCTGCGCAGCACTAGAGATGCCTCCTATGGCCTCCTGGACCTGCTTAAACACATAGTCTCGATTGGCCCGCGTGGCTGCCACGTCTGGATGGCGCAGAAAGGCCTGAGAAGCTGTATACAGCATAGTGGCATTTTTCTTAAGGGCCCCACGTGCAGCTGCCATCTCATCTCGGCACTGGGGGTCTTTCAGCTCCTGAGAAGATAGCAAAGTTTTGTTTGATTTTCAGAAAGGCAATAATAACAGTTTAACTTTGCTTGAGAAATTGAAAACAGTGTGAGGAACAGGTCACAGCTCGAGAAACATATTGTTAAAAAAACAAGCTCATGTCCCATTTGATGAATTGAATGTGATGAACTGGTATTGTTTCAACTTCACAAAGTTAAGGCAGCGTCAGCAGATCAGCAACTATGGAGCTGGGCAGAATTAGCCTCAGTGTTTTGCTCTGTTTCAGCTTGACAGCATGGGTGCTTGCCAACATGACACATGCAGGAAAAAATCCTCTATAAGCTTTTTGTCACACTGGGGGCCATATTAAAAATCACTTTGATGTGTAATTCTCCAGGATCAAATAAGCGGTGGTGCAGAGATTTTGCTTACTCTACATCCCAGCTAAAACAAATCCTACACACTAATAATCGGCACCATTTATAATTTGCTAAAACATTACAAAGCAGGCTACACTAATGTGGCCTATCTGCAGCAGCTGTAAATTCTAGTGTTAAACGTTAATCATCCAAAAACTAACAGAAATGCGTATAATATTTATGACTTTAAAATTATAAATTTTACAATACATTTTGAAAAAAAATGTGTGTTTGGCATTGTCATTTTTTTTTTTTATCCTATCTTATGTAATCTTTCAATTTTACTCCATGGCACGAAGAAACTGATGTATTAAAGCTGGCTCTAATGAGACAAATGCCCTTAATGCAAAACAGATTAAACTGGCTGCTGTGTGAAACCAACACTTAACATCTGCTTGAGAGTGATGTCAGATTATAGCAACATTTGTTTACACAACACTTGCAATCTGATTGATTAAAGCTGTGAGTTGAGATCGAGTTTCTAATATTTTACAGGCTGAGGCTTCAACTGTGACATTCCCTCATTTATCAGGACACAAGAAGAACGGCGGACACTTGGAGGACCTTTTAGAGAGACACGTTATTTTTCTGAAAGAGCATGAGACATTGGAATTGCAGGTACCTGCTGTCTCCGGGCTGCCACATAGTTAAGCTTCACCATCTCTTTCCCAAACTCTTTGAACCGGTTGGCCAGATCTTGCTCATTGGTAGCATTCTTTACTCCCTCCAGGGCTTCTTCCACCTGCCACACACAAAAAAAAACAACTTTGTGCACAATCCAGTAGACAAGGGCTTAAATAATCAATATTAGTTAAAGCATTTATTTTCTGTAACTGTAATATCTAATATGTTTTTAGTAGTTGTGTAATTTCAGTAAGTGTCAATCCTTCTTGCTGATATATTCTAGCTATAAACCCGTTTATCCCTGATAAAAGTGCTGCAGAAGATGTAATGAAAAAGGGAGAAGAGACAGAGATAGTGTTAAGTGGCCTTTGATGGTAGGGCTTATACAGGCTTGAGTTAAGTCCCTATGTGGGCCTCAAGAATGAGACTGGAAAAAAGGATTTTTAGTGTTTGTGCATTTGTGAGACAGGGACAAAATGAGTGACTGCAGATGGATGCAGGCATGAGTTTGATTCAGATTATACCAAATGCATATCATTCTTTCTGGCACACTGTATTAACTTCTGTTATAAAGCCTAAAGCTACTGTCTAAGTAAGTGAATGAACAGCTCACGTTCTTCACATGACTACAGTGAGAGTAGTTCATCACACCAGAGCACTATACTATAATGTCCATTTCCAGGATGCGCCTTCATTCCTTTATCTAAATGCAAATGTCTGCAGAGGTCGTAATAAAAGTCTGCACTGACTACATGAACTATACACCAGCAGGAAGTCTTTCTGTTTACTGACCTTCTTTAAGCAAACTCTGCATACAATTCTTAAAACCAGGTACAGATTGGGAGAGTCAGTATTTTTTACATATATATATTTAAAGTGTTGAAGTTCTTAGTACAGCTCCATCATAGCAAAACCAGGAAGTATACTTGGTTGGGTGTTCACTGCACTTACAATTTTAAGGTGGGCCAGCAGCCTCATGACATCAGCCATGTCAGCAAGGATGAGCAGGCGGGTGACAGCAGACAGCAGGGCGCGGGCAGCCCTCACCATGGTGCCACGCTTCACTGAGGAGCACGGGTCATCGGCAAACTCTGACGAGGCAATACGCATGGTTTCTCCTGCAAAACGGATAGAAGAAGACATTAAGTGGAGCAGAGAGTATGATATTATCTGCGTGAGTGCATGTGTGTGCAGACTATAATCACCCACATTGTTTAAACTGGCTGAAGATTAAGTGTAATCACGCTTCTTCTCATACAGCTCAGAGGTCATGAAGCATTTTGTCAGAAAAACTACATCTCCAGTCAAATAGCCTGTCCGAGAAACCAGTTTGCAACCCACTGAAAACCTCCAGTTGCTAGGCAAATATATGTATTCCCCAACCAGTCACGAGAGAAGGTGCTTGCTGTTGCCAGGTAAAATCCTTCAGAACGAGGGTGCTGCACCAAAAACTTCCTTCTGATTGCTTTGGTTGCTAACTGATTGCTGCAGTCACCCATAGTTTCTATTTCAAAAGGCCCAGCTTTTAGTTTGAAGTCAAATGTTCCCCGTTTGCAGTTTACATTGAAATTTCCAAAGTTTCACTGCTGATTAGCAAGTAGTTTGCTAGCAACCACAGTAACCCTTAGACATTTCAGCTTAGTCCAGGTAGTACAAACAATATACTAGCATGTATATGGCTCATATTTCTGAGCAAAACTCACCCCTCACATCGCTAACATCAAAACAAAGCCGATAAAATGAATCTGTATACGCACGTGCATGCAAACATTGGTATTGTAAATAATTAGACATCTTCCACCTGGATCAGGAGAAACTGGCAACAGGCAAAAACTGGAAAACCAGTTCTCTTAGCATAAATAAGAATTTGTGAGTAAACAAAGTTGTTTATGTTACGCCAGAGTGAAAATCTCATAATCTGAACTCAGCATGTAAAACACAAACATGCACAGCATGTGTTCAACTAAATACACACACACACACACACACACAGAACTGCAAGTGAACTCATGAGCGCTCATGATGATACTGGTAGTGCCATAAGTCTGTCTGGTCCAGTGAAGAGTGACAGAGAAAAGCGTATTACTGAACCCTTCCATGGTCTGAAATCAGCATCTCTAATTTAATTACGACAAGATGAAGGGGGCTGGGACCCTGAGGTCACATTGAGAGAGGCCTGATGAGGCGATGACAGATTTAAAACCATTTTATAATTCACAATGACTTTAACTAGGCAGACAATTCCTTTCAAAGGGAGGCACTACTAGCAGCTGCTAAAGGTCACTTAAACTGTGCTATTATGTTTTAGTCTGTGGGATACAGTCAACATAGCATATCTTCACACTCATAAGCTTAACATTATTGATATAAACTGTTCTCCTTGATGACCTGGTATGTACAGTACCTATATACAGCCTACCAAATCAGTGGGGTATTAGTATTCAAGTCCTATTATTTTCTTAAAGACAGGAAGTATTTTAGTGTAATTTTTATTTCTTCAGGGACATTCTTTCAAAACAGAAAGGACTGTACATTTGCTTCAGTACAAATATGCCCATTTGCACACAAAAATGCTGCAGTATTAGTTCAAAGCATGTCCTACATTTTTTAAATGACCAAGAATATTTTTTAACACACTTTGCCACTTTGCTTTGCATGCCTAACAAGCGAGAAGATTAATCTTGAACCTTCTGATGTCGGCTGTGGTGATGCCCTGTATGGTAACAGTCTATTTCACACCTCAGAAGAGCGGTGTGCCAAAGCAGTCAAGTCAATATTCAACAGTACCAGCAGCCAAGCGCGCGCTGACAGAGCAGGATGAGGCATAAGGCTACAACACAACATATGCTGAGCTCCATTTGCTCTTTCTGCTGATGTGGTTTCTGAACAGGGAATCCAATTCCATTCTGGGGACAAACATTTGAGTCACATAAAGGCTCACTGACTTGCACTCCACACAGAAAATAAACTTCGGAGAACTACAAAGTACTGTGACATTGCTCCATCTGTGTAAGCCGCCAGAAAGCAGAATATGATTCGCTGTTCGAGTGAGGAGCTGCATCTGTACAGAAGTTTCAGCGTTAACAGACTAAGTTTCAAATCGTTAATGAGAATGGGCATCTATAATACCTTTAAATTCAGCAAGGTCCCTCAACATTACAGACAGTCGAAGCTTTAACGATGCATGACTTTAGGGTAAACAACTCCAGAACTAGACTCATTACATTCGTGAGGCTGCATGCACTGCAAGTGAAGCCTAAATCTAATGGGTACTAATCTGCTTTATTTAATGGATTTGGCTTGCCACTTTTAACTCTCCATTCATCGAAAGTTGAGCAGACAGCTGAATTGCTATGACATTCAAAACACTTTCCCAAAACATTACATTTATGTCAATTACACTCCCTATTCATCCAGAATACTAACACTAACACAGCAAAAGAAATCAGTAGGATTACTTATTTCAGTCATAATAGTAGTGAACATACCTTAGCATAAGCCATTTCCCAACACCATTTTTGTGTTGACTTAGTGGTTATACCAGATACTGCGATGATCTGTGATTTTGTTATTTTCTATTATTTTTCCAGCCTTCCCGATGTGTTTGTGAACGCTAGTCTGTGATTTCCTGTTTCATTTTGATAGCAGAATGTCTTGAGTGTCTCATGTCTAATTTGACTTCGTCTGTCTTGTTGTCTTGCTATCCAAGTGTTTCTCATTCGCCTGATTATCCCTCAGTGTGTCTGTGTTATGTTTGCGTAAATAGTGCTGTCTTCCCTTTGTCACATTGTGTGTTTAAACTCCCCGTGTGTTTCCTAGTGTTACTCCTGCGTCTGCATTTATGTTATTTTGTTTATGGATTTCATAACTAGACTGTTTACTGAGTCTTCCTTCATTTCATTTCTGCATTTAGTTTCTCAATATTGTGACTTCCTGCAAGTAGGCAAAGTAATCGCAAGTAGGTTTGGGGTGTAGCACCATGTCTGTGACTGGTTTCACCTAGCAACAGGAAGCAACGTCCATTAATCGTTCGCCATCAGGTCGGGGAATACACATTTTTGATTGTTGGTATGATTTTGCCAACTACATATAAGTAACATGAATGTGACTATGCTCTTAATTCCACATGCATCTCACACTTCCTCACTGTTCATCTGTAATAGTGTCATGTGTCGCTGCAACCTGGACAGATGTCGTCTGTACAGATGCTCAATTAAAAATATCTATAAATGAAAGTACTTAAAGCAGAATTAATGACTAGAGATTTTGATTTCATATGTTACAGAGAATAAGTAGGTTAACAACCCCATCATAAATATATGCAAACTGGATGTTTGGAAATGAAGGAACTCTTTTTCATGTCTTTTAAAACGTTTTATGAAAAGAACATTTCAAAGACAATTACTGATGATCTAGAAAAAAAATGACTAGATGTCTAAGAGTGAATAGGATTAAGGAATTACACACACTAACAATCTTGTTATCTGACCAGTCACAATTTATAAACAAAAATGAAAGCACAAACGGTCGGGCTTACCTTGCTTGCGAACATCCTCCACAGCAGCAATAAGCTCCTCCTTGAGGTCCTGGCTGTCTTTGGCGATCTGCTCGCCTTTTTCCAGAAAGTTCTGGGTAGCCTGCTCAACAGACACTGCCAGGACGTGGGCCTTCTTAGAGCGTCCCTTCTTCTTACTAGACGGCCCTTTGTTGCTGGTGTTCACCAGAGTAGTCACCTTCAAAACAGAAGAGGAAAATATTCAACTTAGTGAACACACTGGTTTGCTGCTTGTTGCTATGGTTGTTTCTGAGGTTACGGCACATAACCTGCACATCATTCATGACAAAACCTAAAATAATAGGAAGATCCAGTATGTATTATATTTGTTATTATATTATTCTAACATATTCAAAACTGCTATAAGCTAGTACCTGTTACAGGGCTTGCTGATAGTAGTCATTATACAGTCATAAGCCACTGCATTATGTAAGCCTGCAAAACCAAATACAGTCCAAGAAACCCCCTCACAGCCATACTGCCAACCATCAGAGGATATTTTTGATAGCTATTATGTGATAATTAGTAGTAATTATGTAATTTTAATGCCATTATGCCACTGATATGGTAGCATAATAATGCAACTACACTCTCTTTTATATAAAATACTTAATTAGCATTAAGTAACATTTTAATTTTACCTGCTTCATATTTCATTTTCTATTCATGTGCTCCTTTGAAATGACTATGAAATAATGGCAGTGAAAATCTTACTGTGTTATCTGGCACCATGCCAGCTGAGGTGTTGATAATGTTCTTATGTAAACAATACCGAGGTCAGGAGTAATTACTGAGTTCAAGTTCATATACTGTATAATAAGTCAGTAATATAGTTATTACTCAAGGCTTGATGGCAGAGATGTTTAGTTGTTCTGCGCATAGTGATCAGTGCCACTGAGATGATAGTGGTTTGAGTATGGAATCATATAGGGGAGTATTATATTACTGTGATATATGATATTCTCATCTCAACATTTTGCAAATCAGGATCAAAAAGAAGAAAAAAAGGAGATATGGGTCTACCTATGCATAAAAAGAAGATACTGTCAAAAACAGTATTATTAGCTCTGGAAACATAGGTTATACTGTTATCTGAACACTTTACAAATGGTGCTCAGTGTAATACTGAAATACAATATGGGCATTTTTCCCAATCCAATAAAAATGTAATTACACTAATCTTCTTTATTTCTTTTCTGAATAATAATGTTTCTGTAATATAATAATAATAATGTAGGGAGTATGTCTTGTACTGGTTTTGAACAGTGGAAAAAAGTAGAACAAAACAAGATGACAAATAGTCAATGCTTCGTTCATAATTTGGACCTTCACAGCAATAATGAGGTTATTCATTCTAGATTCTATTACTGCTAAACTGTGTGCAGCATCAGTCAAGTACCTGTCTTGGGCTGCAACCACTGACAATATCCATCAGTGCTTTTGCAGGAATGTTGCAGGAACACACAAACACGTATATATTTTACTAATACCGTTAGTCCATCTAACGGTATTAGTAAAACTTCAGTGTTTTACAGGATTATGTTGTTTTTGTTGAGGTCCTGGCTCTGGGGAAGCTTGCCCATGACTGATAGTGTTTCTTTCTGTGTTTTTCAATCCAGGTATGCTTTTAATGCATTGGCAGTGTGTTTGGGATCCTGGTCATACTGAAAAATGAAGCTTTTGCCAGTCAGACACTTTCCCGATAGTACTGCATGTGGATCAAAATCTGAAAGCAATTTTCTATGTTAATAACCGCATGGATTTTGACAAGAGTCCCAACATCACTGGCTGAAATTCAACCACAAACCATTACAGCTTACATTGTCTTTTACAGGTGGCTATCATAAGACCTTTTGCCACTGATTTAGAGACGTCTTTTTCTTCTTGTTTCCCATCGTTAAGAATGGCTTCCTGACAGCCACACCTCACCCTTACAAGTACGTCTGAGGGGATATTTTAAGACTTTTGCAGAGCACTGTAGTTATGGATTCTTTCACAACATTAAAAAAAAACATTTAACTATCAATGTAAAGTACCACACACTGCACTATATCAAAAGTGATATCATCATAGAAACAAAATAATCACCTCTCAAAGAATAAAATCCTACTTTTAACATAATTACGACAAAATAATGAAACAAAGAATACATTAAAGTCACTGAGCTTCGAGGGCAAAAGCATAACCAGTCATTGCTGCCTGTACAGGCAATTCAAGACTCAAAACATTTGGCTGCTTATATCTTGGTGACACATTTGCTGTACATAATTATACACTTCCATCTGAAGCCAGGGAGGAAGTACATGGGCAGAATTGCTCATTCCACACTCCAGTCAGAGACTGCCTTTGGACTATCTGTCTGACGGCAGCTGAACTTGCACAATAGAGTGATATGATTAGTTTGAGGAATATATCAGAAGCTTTCACTCTGAAAAGCCCCTAAGAGCAAAGTTATGTCCTGTCAAGGCGGCACTACTTCAGGGCTTCTAGCCTGCAATATAAACGTTAATGATGTATGGCTTCACTCATGATGGATCCAGGAATAGTAAAGCTGATAAAAGAGCAAGTTAAACTTTTAGGCCATCGTGTATTTGTCTAGGAACGAATTCATGATCCGATAGCATTATTTTAGGATTTAGAAACTTTGATACATCTTAACCATCAGGTCATCTGTTCAGCTCCACTTGGCACAGTGGAATTAGTGCTCAATATGAAGTGCAATGATGTGTTTATTTCAATCCTGGTTGTTATAAATCAATAACTCATCATTATATTTACACATGAATGGATGGAAACACACACACAGACAGAAGCACACACTCATCTATAAAACCAAAAACTCCCTTCACCTCACAGATAAGGAAACACTCATATTGTGGGTGCCCACGCAGATTTAGTGACACTCAAATAAGAACATTCGTTAACACAGGAACACAAAAATAACTACCCATTCTTTCATATTATATTTTGCAGATCACCAACTATTTTTTTTTGATTGTTGACAAAAATAAGAACCCCAAAAAACAACAGTAAGTTAATTAATGCCGTTATATTACATTTACATGACTACAGATAAACTTACACAGCAGATAAGCTTAGCCAGCTCTATTGTTGCAGATTAGTCATTACTCTAGCGTCAATGGCTTGCGTGCATGCATACACAAACAATGCAGATAATGACAGTTCACCGTGTTACTGCTGCATTTGAAAGAGATGAGGCCAGCTCAACTGTGATTTGTCATCCATCACACAGTGACATACGTCCAGTGTTAGTTTGCAAGCTTACACTGAAATGACTTTTGCTCCAGTAATGTGAATACGGTATTACTAATTTTATTAACCCATTAAAGGGTGCCATATTTCTATACCTACACCTCAAGCAATCTTTAAGGTTTTGCAGTGTGGATATGGTAATGTAACAATCTCACAGTCTTTTACATTTAACTGCTTTATGATAAGAGCCGAGTGTCCCTTATATGCATACACATTCACCACATTTCTGATTTATGAGAGTTGCATTTCATATACAGTCATTATAAAGTGTTTTGAATGCTCCACTAGGGTAGAAAGCGCTATGGAAGAACCAGTCTGCATACCAATGAAAGCAAATTAAGATTATCCTAAAATGCAAGCAGCTGCTGTTCATTTCACTTATTAGTTATTAGAAGCCAAATGTGTAGATTTGTCTTCTTATCTTGCCTGCATTAGAAGTTGATGAGCCCTTTTTAAACTTGACTGTTGATATAATGACTTATGTAACTCTTCCATGGAAGAGAACAACATACTGAGTTATGAATCTGTGTGGTTTATCTGCTCTTCAAACCCTCATCTATTCATAAACACGGGGTTAGCCTGTCGAATACACACAGCTATTGCTACAGCATCTGCCAAGCTGCTTTCCACAGAGAGTGAATCACTAAAGTCAAACTTAGGTGATGTTTTGTTCTGCCACAGTAGCTTAAAAAAATATGTATATTTAATTATATCTGTGATAACCTCACAGCAGGCACCGAGCCGGAATCAATTTATTTACCTTCACACAGACTTAGCTTTATTGCTTTTGCATAGCTGTACATGCATGCATATGCCTAGCTGAATATCCCAGGAATGAGTTCAAGAGAAGCAGAAATTATACAATTTTCACTTCATATTAAATAACTTTAACTTCAATAGCAGTAACAAACTGCTACACATGTATTACACAGGTTATTTATTCCAAGAAGCACAAACAAATAATTAATTTTAAGGACCTACATGAATGGCCAGTGGGGATAATGCTAATTAGGCAACAAATTTGCATCAGACTTAACAAACAAACATTACTGGGAGCAACAAGCATTGCAGGGGGTATTTCAGTGGTTTTGTATGAGGCTGAATGACATAGCGATTTGAGGTCCTTAGATACTTAAGATTTTTACTCTGGCTAAGTCCTTGACATTCAATCACGGTCACTGTCACACTGATATGGTGCACTACAAAAAGCTATAGCCATACACAGCCAATCAAGAAAACAGGGAAAAATATTTGGAGGGTTCTGGCTCCAACCAGGAGAGATGATCCTGACCTTAAAGCCACTCTCTAAGACTTGTAATGAATGCAAATGATGTGCTGCTTCCATCTTTAAATGCAGCGTGTGTCACATTAAACATAACCCGGTGCTTATTGCTCATCTAAAACTGTTAGCAGAGAAAAAGTATGTAATAAAGGTACACATCATAGAGAGGTATAATACCTGCTGTAGCACTGTGACGCCAACTCATAACTCAGCTCAGTAGCTTAAAGATATTTTCTGAACATCATGACTTTAACACAAGAAAGTCTGAATGATACATTATCACTTGCAAGCACAAAATAAGAACTGTGCTCACTGAATAATCGAATGCATGCCCCAAGGAAAGAGTTAGAAACAAGTAGTTTGCAAAATGAAAAAATGAAGTGAGCCACAATAATGTCTCCCTAGTGCATCCAAATATGCTCTGACACAAAACAAAATAAATTCACTGTCTACGCAAGCCAGCCTTGCCCTTTCTGGCAGCTGGTAATTGGCCCTCGGTAAGCCCATTTATCGTGCATATTAGCAGCACTGTTTGGCCTTTATGCAAGACCACACCGAGGTTCATTCCAAACAGCCACAAGTTATGTCCTTCTCTCAGCCTTAACGCACGCCGTTCAGACACAGTCAGCCTTTGCTAGACTATAATCCTCTGTACAACCTGTAAAGCACACCCATATAGATCTGTTTCATTAAGCTTAGAAATAGTGAGTATTTCTTCTGAGATATTTGGTAGGGTATTTAATTCTTTCTTTTACTACATCACCCCCCAGTAATGTTTAAAGGATAAAAAAAAGCCACAACAACTTTAAATCACTTTTAAGATTACACATTAGCTCTATGAGGTCATGTGTGAAATTATATACATTGTTAAAACGACAGGAGGCAGCGACTTGAGTGCACATGTAACTGAACGACTTGTCAGTTTTACTTAAGCCAATTTTAAAATTGGCTTTCGCTAAGCACATAAAAGTATTAACCAGCATAACGTTAGTAGTCGCATGAAGGCCTATATATAGATGTCTAATCAGTAGATTTAGAATTAAATGATCAGAAATTATGGCATCATTGGTGGTATGTAATAATTAAAAAAAAAAAAAAAAAAGGGTATTTATTTTGA
>VURO01032914.1:11186-25701 GCA_015108175.1 Pelvicachromis taeniatus | reverse complement strand
CGTCAAAGTGACAGTGCTGGACTCTCTCAGCTCGGCAGAGACAGTTGCTTTGACATGCAACGCTTGGACTTCGAGAGCCACTGAATCGTACGTAACTGTTACAGCACATCACATAACGGACCAGTGGAACCTTCAGTCTCATGCACTACAAACCCCAGCCATGACAGTCACACAGGTGAACACGTTGCAGCGTTACTAACTGATGCTGTGGCTGAATGGGGATTGAACGCAAAGGTCCTTAGTTGATATTTCAGTAAAGTAGTTTTTGTTTGTTTATTTGACATGACTTCTAATAAGGCAGATATTAATTTCTCCATTCATTTTAAACTTAGAGAGAGAGTGTTTTTGTTTCAGATGGCTCGTGTCAAGCATTTAACAGTTTGGACTGTTTACTGTGAGTTTTCCTAATTAAATTTAGTCCTACTAAACACAAATATCGTCTGGCTTTTAGTATTGCAATATATCATATCGTCTACCCTGTATTATGATACATATTATATCGCCAGATTCTTGCCAATACACACCCCTATTGTTCAGTGTGATGAAGGTTAACTACTGCAGCCATTAGTGAGGAGGAGCAGTGTGTGCCTGTGTCTGTGAGAAGGTTTGTGTCAGCTGGAGGAGGCAAAGATGGCAGAGTTTGTTGCTATTGTTGCAAATGAGTATCTAAATTCAATATAAAATGTAGAATTCATATCTCAACATCAATTTTGACAACTTAATACAGGGTATAATAAGATTGGGTGATATATTGAATTTTTTTAAAACTATCAATATACTTTTATACAAGATATAAGACAATATCGTTTATATCGAGATAGTCTATGTTGCGTTATAATTATACTTGTGGAGCAGCTAGTTTGCCTCTCTCTCATCCACATTTGTCTGCCCCACCTCTGTCCTTCACTGAACACAACTCCCCCTCCCCAATTGCTTCACCTGAAAGGCGACAAGATGCACACGGCAGGTATCAAAGAGAGCTGGTCGGTAAAAAGAAAAACAATAGCACAATTATTTGGAGATGGTTCAAATTCAAAGTGTCAGATGAGCAGAATAATGTATTCTGTAGGTTCAAGCACTACTAATCTTTTCATTGACAACAGTGCCATAAAGTGCAGAATGAAGAGTATGTGAAACTGCAAGCTGCATCCCAGACCGCAAAGACTTCCCAGCCTCCTGCCCCGAAACAAACCACCTTAGAAAACTCATATACTAGCAAAAAAGTGAGAAGTGGGGTTACCTTACTAAAGCAGTGGCCTATCATATGGCTAAAGACCTGGTCCCAATCCCATTTTTTGCACAAAGTACTAAACGATTGTACAGGAATACACACCAAGAAGCACTTTAGAAAACTGTACTTCCCTTTTTAAAGAGCAGGTTGTCTTTGTTATTATGCTCTGCATCTTTTTAAGTTTACATTTTGACTGCACAATTGTGAGCTTTTTGTTATGTACAAAAACAACATTGTTTTATTTCATTCATGGAGCATTATTATTTAATAAATGCTGATAATTTAATTGTAATTTTTCATGTACATCTACAGCTGTGTGTTAATAAAAGTGCCTACGTGACATCTGGGAGAGGTAGCTTTGACTAAGAACTCTCTTTTTGTTCTTACTTTATAGGTTTAAAAAATATTGAGATATATATCGTATATCGCCACCCAGCTAAAGAATATCGAGATACAATTTTGGTCCATATCGCCCAGATCTAAAGTATAATACTACAATCAACTCCTGTAACAAAACAACTTCCCAAACATGTGACATATAAAGTATCAGCCTCGAACGACAAAGTGCAGGTAAATCAACACTAAGCAAGTTTCTTTCTTTGAATCAAGCACCGTGTAATATCTGGGTAATAACTGCTTATTGCTGCTACCTGCTATTAGGAAAACATGAGCCTGATGTCAAGTCGCTTCTGCCAGTGTGGAAAGAGTACAAAGAGAGCAATAGGCTAAAACGACTGACGACGACTTCTCGCACAGCTATGGAAAACTACACTGATCATTTTTTTAAAACTATGATCTATGAAAAGCACCAAACAGGAAGTTGGTGCTTACAATAAGTAAGTGGCTTACTTATTGCAAAGAACGCCATTTATTGTTCTGATTTGTGTGTCTGGCATTTGCCAGGCGGACTGACACCAGCGCATTTATTACTCGACCAAGCAGTCTTTATGTTTCCGCTATGTACTGTTTAAAATCCAGAATAGGGAGGATGGTGTAGGTTTAAGTTTATATACCAACAAAGCGGTATATCAAAGCGGTTGTTTTCATTCAAAGGCTTTATGGCTTTTCCTATAATGCGTGGTGGGCCGGTCTCTAGTCAAAATGCCCGGGCCAATTTTTTGTCCCAGTCCAGCCCTGCCTGTCAACCAACTTCGATCAGGAGCTAAGGCTAGCTTCACTAACAGCTTGCTAAGTCAGAGCCGTGGGTGTGCCTTACCGTGGATGGAGTCGTCCTTCACAAACAGTCCGCCTGCATGGTGTCCCCGAGGCTTCTGAATGTTCTACAAGTCACCGGGCAACCCACGACCCCACACACCTGTGCGTTACGCTGATAACTCAAGTTAGCTGGTGCTGCAGGGGGGGTCTCTGCGTATTCCAATGAAACGAAAGCGCCGACTTTGACTTTGACCGCGTCAGTTTCTTGTAAACCCCAAAGACGTCAAGCAGTATACTTTAAAAGTTGTTCTTTATATTTTCTCAGCGAACACTTAGTTTTAGCATTGTGTCTACTACACCGTTTACTCTTCTATCTGCGCGACCTGCTCTCTTCTTTAGTGTTAATGACAAACCGCTCTAAGGTGCAATACCGCCACCTGCCGGATTGGAGGACAGTTGTGGCGCCTCTGGTGGCAAAGGTATGGAATTAGCAGGGGCGTTGATTTAAGCTGAAGTTTCGAATAGAATAGAATAGAATAGAATAGAATAGAATAGAATAGAATAGAATAGAATAAAATAGACCTTTATTATCCCACGAATGAGAAATTTGAGTGTTACATAGGTCTTATAGCAAGAGGAATATAGAAAAAAAGAAGACACAAAGTAGTCTTATATACACAAGCAACCGAAATTCCAACAGATACAAAAAATGTACAGAGATGTGTATCAAATGTACAGAGATCTGTACATAAGTGTGTAAGTGTGTGTGGGGGGGAGGGGTGAATGATCCTAATGAAAGTGTACAAACAAGCTGCAAATAAGTAGCAGCAATTTTAAAAAAAAATGATATGTCAATTAAATAGGTGATGAGTAGGATAGCCATGTTAAACTGTGTCTGACAGCTGCTGGTAAGAATGACCATGATGGATGTAAAAGTCTACTGCTGAAGAGGCTGCTCAGTGCTCCTACAGTCTCATGCAGGAGGTGGGAGGTGTTGTCCATGACGGCTGTTAGCTTAGACAACATCCTCTCCTCCCCGACCTGCTCAGTGGACTTCAGCGGACAATCCAGGACAGAGCTGGCCCTCTTGACCAGCTTATTATTATTATTTTATTAATTTTATTTATTTGATTAACATTCAAATCTCTCAATAAATACAGAAAAAAAGATCTACCACAAAGCAAGAAGGCATGAGATAAGGCTAATCAAAAAGGTATTGACTGAAGCAAATGCTTATTATGCCAACCCTTTTAACAAAAGATAATTTAGGAAGCAGCTCATTTATGTAGGGCTCGAAGCAGAAGTGTAATACAAAACAAACAAACAAAAGAACAAACTTCTTAGATAAGTAACATTAAATTAAATTTCATAACAAGAGTTTCATTATTATTATGGCTCTTAAACAAGGAAAATGAACTACACCTTTTTAAGTAACTGTCACAACTATTCCACAAGTTAACTCCTCTAACAGAAACACATCTCTGTTTTATGTCTGTCCTCATCTTGGTTTAAAAATAAAAGTGTTCACCTCAAGTCATATTGACTCTCTCTGACTTCAAACAGCTTCTGAGTACTGCGACAAAGCGAGTTATTTTGTGCTTTGTATATTATGTGTGCTATTTTATATTCAACTAAATCATAAAATTTCAAGATTTCAGGGTATTCAAATTAATAAACAAAATGTTAGTTGGTTCTATATAGTTCAATTGATTTATAATTGTTAAAGCTCTTTTTTGTAACTTGAAACTAGGAAGAGTATTGGTTACCCCATATCTCTAAACAATAAGTCAGTACATGGAAGCAACAGAGAACAATAATGCGTGTATAATGATTTCTTGTTCAGGACATCCTTTGTTTTGTACAGAATAGCTAACACAACTTTTTTCCTCGTCTGTGTCTTTGTATCAGCCTTGGTTAAGATTGGCAACCTGTCCAGGATGTACCCTGCCTCTCGCCCTGTGACAGTTATCATAGGCTCCAGCCTAAAACAGAAATGCACAGTGAATCACAAACTGCTGCACCTGTAAAACAAACAAACAAACATACTGCACCTGGAACACAAAAAGATTAAAATGCACATATGCATAAATCAACAATGTTCTTGTAGAGTGTGAGTAAGTGTCTGAATGTGTCTTTGTCATGAAACGTACTTGAAAATGAAGGTGGGAAGCCGCAACAATACCCAAGGAGCCAGACACAGAGATCACACAGGGGCAACTCCCGTTTAACAGGAAGAAGCCTCCAGCAGAACCAGGCTCAGGGCGGGGCAACCATCTGCTGCAACCAGATGGGGGTGAGGGGAGGAGGACAGGATGAAGACAAGCAGTGGATTTTCACTGCTTCGGTCGCACCCCAAAGCAGTTGGATTTTCACCCCAACCGGTCGCAGCAGATGGCCGCCCCTCCGTGAGCCTGGTTCTGCCGGAGGTTTCTTCCTGTTAAAAGGGAGTTTTTCCTTTCCATTGTTGCCAAAGTGCTTGCTCATACGGGGTCATATGATTGTTGGGTTTTTCACTGTATGTATTATTGTAGGGTCAACCTTACAATGTAAAGCACCTTGAGGCGACTGTTGTTGTGATTTGGCGCTATATAAATAAAATTGAATTGATTATCTTCATCCAGAGATTAATAATAACTAATGATCAAGTGTAAAGGTAGCCTAATCTTAAAAGTAGATAGGGTGTCTGTCCCCCGAGCTGGAGCTGGTTCCACAGAAGAGGGGCCTGAAAACTGAAGGCTCTGCTTCCCATTCTACTTTTAAATACTCTAGGAACCAGAAGTAAACCAGTGCTCTATTGGGCTGACATTGTACTATGAGGTCTTTAAGTATGAGATCTAGTGAGCAAACCAAAATGCATCATTACAAACAATCTGAGAATTCTTGGTTTGCTTTATTGGCCTGGGGCGAGAGCAACAAAAGTAACTACAGGAAGAAGGCGCCGTGTTCTGGACAATTGAAGAACACAGAGGATTTATGATCATATCACAGCTAGTTACCCCATACAGACCTTTGCACATCTATATTACCTTGCTGCATCCCAGAATGCAAAGCATGTGTGGCTACACAAAGCTGTTTAGCTCAAACTTGTAATGTACACTTGGTAGTTGGTTTGGGTCAATATTAATATGTAATATATTGACAATAGTCATATTTTAAAATGACATTTTGATGGGATTAACAAATATCTGCTATCTGCTATTTTTGGACAGCTTTATGGCCACCAACTCTGCCTTCTTACGCTTGTATTTTAAATGCAATTCAAAATGTAATTGAAAGTAAACTAAATCTTACTGAAAGCTCTTTGAAAATAATCTATAGGTAGGCTCAGCACGCAGAAGACCAGAGCAGTTACTGTCTCAGTCCACCTTTTTTCTGTATACAAATACATCTTGCATGAAGGTACTCAGAGTCTGTTTAATAACACCCAATCCACCCTTGCAACGTGATTTCCGTAAAAATGCACAGAGACACAGACAGTGTAAATCTAAAGATTTTATTTTGTATGACTTTATGTTCAGATTAGAAAATGACAACTCCTTTTCTTGTCAGTCTCGTAGTCTATTCAACTAGAATATAAATCCCTAAAGCAAAAAGTAACTAAGTTTAAGGTGGCTAAACCTGCACTGGAATGGCTCTCAAAGCCAGGCTAAATGCAGGTACCACAGTCATTAGTGAGGTGAAACCTTGTTTCTGCCCTTCTCTGCCATCAGTCTGGAGTGCGTTTCATCACATTTGCCATAGTTACTTAAGCTACCTTTCCAGGTTGTACCTCACCTCTTGGTCTACGGTAGCTGGGATAGGCTTCACAGGCTGACAGAGGAGTGAGCAGTGCGTCCAGTTGTAGTCACAGCTCATGTGAAGGCCATCTGTGTTTACTGGCAAACTTTTCAAACATACAGTCTCAAACAATTATGCAAAATTTGGGACAGCCTCTCAGTGGCTGTCCAGTTTATTGTTCTTTACACGTATTTATGTAGAGTTCCGTATCATGACTGTTGATTTTGTTTTGTTTTCTGGAGACTTATTAGATTTTGATCAACCTGCTATGCTCACTATAGGAACATCTATTTGGAATATTCCGTGTCAGTGCTTCCTTCAACATCATCTCAATGTTCCAATAAACAGCTGTGAGATTCCTTTAGATGGAGGCCTGATCCCTAACCGAAACAAGTGTTAAAGAGGCCGAGGCACGGGCAGTGAACACAGGCTGTAGCATCTGCTGCAGTAGCTAGCTTCAGTAAAAACTACAGAACTACAAAGTACATGTGCTTGTGACAAAAACAAAACTACACAGACATGTTTTTCTGCAGTTAGATGGACAGTCTCCTGTCTCATCTGAGGTAGTAAGTAGAAATATCATTAAAGGCAAGTACAGAAATGAATGCTGACTCTCGAACAAAGCACTCGAGCCCAAGTGTGTATGCAGGCCTTCAGAATGACTTCTGAACATTCCCCTTCTTGAGTGCTAAAAATTGCTTCATGTTAAAACTATTTCTAATGATTGTTGCACAAAGGTATATGACAATGTAGAGGTAGAAAGTTTGAATTATGTTTGCAACTACATAAAGAACAAGCCTACCTTTATAGTTTCAATATAATGGCACAAAAAGAGTCCAAACAACTAAAAGCAAACAGAAATAAAGCAGAAAGCCACAGTTCCAGGTCTGAGGTACACATCAAATTCAACCTTTTTCAGAAATGTCCTAAGTGCTTAAACCCAGTCACAAGATTAGAGACTCTTAGAGAGGCACAACAGTAGCATTTTAAGACAATGGTGCAACACTTGGTGAAATGGTGAAGCCTGCCTGGCACAATACTAATTCGAGGGGTTTATGAATTAAGGTTGAGGAAAGGGTCATCTAAATGACTCCCTCTCTAAAGTTCACATCAGTCACTTTTCACCAGCCGAAGACTTAAACTAGTCCACTAGCCCTGACGCACTGGATGAGTGTCAGGTAACCAGGTCTGTTCCTGGAGGCTTCTTGTTTTGCTGTGACACCATAATGTCTGCACACTAATCACTGTTTAGCTGCTTCCCCGTGTATCAGCAGCAAAGGTGAGACCAGGACAAGAAGGATGAGGGTACTTATAGTGCTAATTTTATCAGAAACACATTCACAGAGTCCAGCACCACAGTCACTGAAGAATAGTGTTAATAGCAACAGTGAAAGGTAGCAAAATGGGTAGAAATGATCCACATGGATGTTCAAGCTCGGTTCTAGTCTAAAATAAACTCAGGTGGGCACAAGGTGCTCACATCCAGTGGTCCAGAAAAAAACAAAAACAAAACAAAACACCGGTAGCAGGGTGGAATGTGAAGCGTTCATCTTCTTAAATCAGTTCCCAGCTGCCCCATGTCTGGTCATGTAACCAGGGTGGCCACCGTCCAACCAATACTTCCTACCATTTCCATTTCCAAGCAATCCTTTGATTCACAAGTGTTCATCTAAAAGGTTTCTCGTCATGCTGTAGTCATTTCAGCAGAAGCCAATGAGACAAATAATATTAAGCTGGCCTTTAAAAAAAAACCACACACACACACCCAAACCTAGAAGATATGGGATCCAGTGGTTTGTTTAAATATTCCCTATAAATATGGAAGTAACAGATTTTTCTCTGTAATACTGCATCCTGTTCATACTGGCCGTTAAATGATACCTCCATTATGTATTTCAGCCTCCTAAATGTCCATATTTTGTTTCTCCCTGGTAGTCTGTCCACGGTGGAGCCCACTTTTCAGCCTGTTTCAGCTCCTGCTCTGAGATGGATATGATTTAAGAAACCGAATAGCTGGAGAGCAAACTGTAATTCACCCAGTTGCACTTTACATGCTGCAACTCAAAAACAGAGATATTTGGAACAAAACAGGTAATACTGCACAATGAGTTAATTTTCTTCTAAGGAAACTTTACCTTATCAGTTCCTGCTGTGTCAAATATTCTGGTTCAGAGTCAGAACAGAAACTGTGGAGCAGCCCCCCATGTGTTGACTTCAGTGAAAATAAAAAATAAAATATAAGATAAAACCGTATGTGTGCAGTGTTTAAGTGGATTTGATTAAATGTCCCTAAGCTTCTAAAAAGGGATTATGTGTTGATGGTCACAAAGCTCATTCAAATTCATTTGTGCTTCATTTCCAGTAAGATGGATGAGATGTTTGATCTGACAGACATTGTACAGGGTTGCACTACCAGAAACTTAAAATGGACAAACAACGCTTTCATTCTGAAAGACGATAACACGGGGACACATCATGCGGACGATGCAGAGCGTTAACAGGAAGCTGATCCAAATGTCAAAAGAACAGGTGCTCTGAAGTTTAGTCTTTTCGGCAGTGCTCGCTCCCTGTAATGCACTAATGTTTCTACATCCGCCTGAGTAAGGGTCCTGTCCTCACAGATGACAGGCTCAGTGAGCAGCACCTGTATTAAGTGCATCTACTGTTTCTAAATGGAGAAGAAGTAGAAGTATATTTTGGTTGCAGTTAAAATATCTACACCTTCTTAAACATTCAAGCTTACTTTAAATAATGAGGTAATACTGCTGAGGTGATTTGTTGCGTTCAACAGTAACTAAAACAAAGAGATCTGTTTTACAGTAAAGACGCCGTTCGTAAATTTGACTATTTTCATGAAGAAAGACATCGAGCGTTGCAGGGGGACGGCTGCTTACTGCTGAAAGGCCTGGTAGTAGTGAGGTAGGGAAGTGGATGTGCTCATAGCAGGACTGCTGTATGCCTGAGGTAGTTGGGTGTGGTTGTGGGGCCCAGGGCCCTGTGGTGCATTAGCCTGCGGAGATTGGAAGAAGGTGAACGGCCCTGGAGCCTGGGAGGACAGCCCGGTGGAAGAGGATGGAGAGGACGCTGTGGTGGTAGGAGGATAGCTCATCACTAAGCTTCCCATCCCCATGTGAGGGCTGTAAGGTGGCAGGCTGAAAGGTAAGAAGCTCAGGAGGGGTCCCAGGTCCATGTTAGTGCTGCAGGACAGCTCAGCTGAGGGCACAGCAGGACTCCTGGACATCAAGTGTGGGTCACCAGCACTCACCCCTTCAGCCAGAATGTCCCTCTGAGGGGAAGCAGAAGTAGAGGTAGAGTTTACTGCACTCAGGTGAGGCGGGGGGGCACTCTGCAGGTCCAGCAGGAAGCTGTCCACGTCGGTGCGAGGATATGAGGTAGAGCCATGCTGGTACCGGGGCACATTGCTGTAATGTTGCTGCTGCGGAGCTGCCGATGGTGCCAGGTGATGGTGGTGGGGTTGGGAAGTTTGGGAGGGCATGTGGCGAGCCACACCCATGCTTGAGGACAAGGAGCCCTGAATAAGGCCATGAGGTTGGCCCATGCCAGGGACAGGACTGGCCATGTGGTATGAGGAGTACATTTCCCTGGAAAAAGTCTCCATGGGCTCCTTGGTGACGGAGGCCATCTCAGGGGTGACTGGGCTGGGCTCCTCTTTTACTGGGCACATAGTGGAGGGGCTTGGTGTAGCCCCAGGAGTGCTGGAACTACAGGGTGGCATCAACCCAGTCTCCTGGGCATGGCTCTTCTTCAAATGGCGAGTCAGGTGGTCTCTGCGGCCGAAGCGTTGGGCACAGCGCGGACACAGGAAGTCACGGCGTCCTGTGTGCACCACCGCGTGACGGCGCACGTCCTTTCGTGTGTAAAAACGTCGGTCGCATCTCTCACAGGAGTACTTCCTCTCTCTTACTGGCACAGCAACATTAATGCTTCCCTCTGATGGTGGAGGCCTGTCAATATGGCCACCCAGGTGCTCCAGCAGGGAGGGAGCAACATCTGAGCAGGGCAAGGCTGCTGCAGCACTGTGGGCTGCCACGAGGTGGCGTCTGTAACCTAGCTGAGTATTGTACTGCTTCCCACAGTCCTGGCAGTGGAAAAGCTGCCGAGTGGCAGGATGGCCCTCCTGTGGCTGGCTCTTTAGATGGTCTTGCTGGTGGAACATGGTCTAATAGAACGGTAGGTTTTGGCTGTGCTGCTCAGGGACTCTGGCCACGAGCCTGTGCTGATAAACACAAAACTCATGAGGAGACGGTGTCATCAGCCCACGGAGTTCGGATCGTTTGTTAAAGTGCACGACAAATGCTAAGTGCTGTCTGATGGTCTCTTGAAGCAATGACTAGAGGTCTGTCCTGCCTTACTGGGGCAAGCCTGTGTCCAGCACTTGGTTTCTGTGACAGCAGCTGCCATAGCAACCCCAAAAGGGCTGTTGTGATGAGGAGCTTTGGAAGCTCAGACTGGGTCTGTGTGTTTCCTGAGAAGTGTTCTTGTGTTGGCCTGCTGTCTAATTTAGAATTCAGCAGCTTGATGACAGGAAGCCAGGCATCTTCACAGACCTGCAAAACACAAAAGCGTAGGAAAATGCATCAGTGTGCACATGAAACCATTGGGCTTACATGGCATGCTGCAGACATCACATGACAACTACAACAACAATAATCATAGTACCATTATATTGATATATATACATATATTGAAGCTACAATGGTTAAGTTGCCTAATATATTAGACTACTGTTCATGTTTGTACACACAGAGTTATCAAAGCAATTAAAACAGTCTTCTGTTCAGCTGATACATGCCTACTGATATATGCAGTGAGGTAGTCGAGTACATGACATTGGCATTAGGCTCTTGTTTTACTTTCTTTACTGTGCCAGAATTTTAAGAGTTTCATGACACAAAAACAGGTAAGTCATTTGTTTCACATGAGAAACAGTTTAGACGTGTGCTGCCAGTAGAAGGATGGAGGTTCACCTTTATTAAAGAACAGCAGTGAGCAAAGACACCCAACAAAAAGGCTTAAGTCAGACTGAACGAGCACTGCTGCATCTAGCCTACATGCAGCGTCTTTGCTATTCAAAGTATATGGTTTATTTTATGTAATATTCAATACTTAACTGTAAATTTAGTCATATACAAGAAGGAATTTTTCATTCAGTGGCTTCATAAAAGCCTTATTTTTAATGTATTTATTACTACTTGACTTAAATCTTGTGTGTTCTCCCAAGGTTAAATAAAATTAAATAAATATCCATTCTAAACAAAGGCATTAAAAAAAATCTTTAGTCTGTCTTTTTGGAAGGCTTTCTGAGTTTTGTTCATTTTTGTGTGTTTAAGTGTACAAGTTACTGAGTGAGTTTGCGTCTGTAAGCCTTTAAAGGAGAATGCGGTGGCTACAGTGAAGAGAAGATGATATGATGGTGTAGACATTAATATTGTGGAGGTATGTAAAGACGATACAACAGATCCTAATAATGTTACTCCATCTTTAATCACAGCTTCACACCACTGAACATTCAAAGCGCCAGAACCTAACCATCTCACTCACAGTGGCTCAGAGCTTTACTGGCCCATGTATACTTTCACCGGCTTGTAAAACAGCTTTTATTTTTAGATTTTTAAATATGAACACAATTTAATTGAGACACTATTTTATATTATTTCACTTTCAATCTGAAAAAAGACATGAAGACCTCGAAATAAATTGGGTCTAAGAAACACTGTGTCCCCCTTTTTTGCCCCGCAGTATGAAAACGGGCTCCAGCTCCACTTTAAACTGTGCCAGGGTCACCGTCACTGCTGCCGCTGTTATCAGCGTACTTGGGCTTAATGCTGTAAAACTTTTTATTCACACGCTGCTCCTAAATACGCAGGTCTGTTTTTAGTCACAAATATGGATGAACCGCTTGCGTTCGCATTTCCATGGTAACAGGGGCGTGCTACAGAGACATGCATTAAACGAAGTATCAAAGCAAAGAATTTGTGTCAACAAATTTTTATTATTCGAAATATCCAATAAATCACTGCAGCCCTAGTGGCATGCCCATGTGAGGTTTTCAGAAAAATTCAGGTCACGGTAGTCACAGACAACACCCTCAATTTTTACATATCTGCATCGCACAATCACACACGCACTCAGCGTCAGCACATCCACTGCAGCCTCACAGTTAAGTACATACACACTCCACCCATGCATTCTCTTCCACTTATCCTTGTCAAGGTTGCGGGGGGGGCTGGAGCCCATCTCGTCCTACCCTTACTCATTTCCATTAGTATTATTATACTCACAGTACATTTGTAATATAACAATGTCAAAGGTGACAGACAGAAAAAAAGAAAAAAAAAACAAGAAGGAAAAAAGAAAGAACATGCGTAGATACTCGCTCATATAAATTACTGCAAACATTTAGTAAGCCTTTTAGGTCCCTTTTTAAAAAAAATAAAATAAATAAAATAAAAAAAACACCCAACTGTATTTCCTTTGTCCTTCTGGTTGACTGTCACATGCAGTGTGCAAAATTAGCTACACAGCCACAACTATGTCAACATTAAAGTTTGTCACATGGAATGTGCATGGAGCTGGCTCCAGAGAAAAGGGGCCAAAGATATTTAACCAGCTTAAAAAAGTACAGGCAGACGTTGTTTTATTAAAAGAGACTCATTGTAAGTAAATATGGCCCCAATGTTGATGACCCCTCATTCTTCCACGTTTTTTTTTTCAGTGCAGTCTCTGAACACCTAACAGCAACCTGGACAGAAAGAAATGGACAGGCTCAATACAGCAGGAACTCAGCGCAATTGGCAGTCCACAAATGTAATCAAACAGTACATGAGTGATTTTGGTCTTTGCAGCACATGGCGTTCCCTTCACCCCAACGGTAAGGAATATACTTTCTTCTCACATGTCCATCACTCCTACTCTCATCTGGATTATTGCCTAGTCAGCAGCTCACTGCTGAGTGACATTTCACTGAGATTCACCCTATAGCTGTCAGCAATCGTGCTCCTGCATCTTTAACCAGTTTTTGTAAGTATTTAATGAAATACTTCAATCTTCATCTTTAAGCAAATAATGTATTGAATCTCCCAATTTTTACTTGGTGGAATGATCTCCTTATGTCTATAAGAAGATAATTGCTGTAGCTCATGTGGTAGAGCAGGTCAGCTACTGACTGGACGGTTAGTGGTTCGATCCCTGGCTGCATGCCAAATATCCTTGGGCAAGATACTAACCCCAAGTTGCTCTCTGATGCATCCATCGGAGTGTGAATGTGTATGAATGTGTTAGAGCACTAAAAATTTTAGAAATAGTGCTTGTATGATTGGGTGAATGAGGTTGTGGTATAGAGCGCTTTGAGTACTCTGGGAGAGTAGAAAAGCGCTATATAAGAATCAGTCCATTTACCATATGATGATTGTGTCACAAGTGTTGCTAAATTAGCCTGTACCTAACCCATGACAATCATGGCTGATTGTTATCCTTATTCAATATCACCTGACTCTAATATAAGTTAACCAGTCCTTTCTTTGCCCTCAACTATATTTATTACTGACCATTTCCCAAAATAAATTCATGAATGAATGGGTGTCGTTAGGATTTTATTTATAATATTTGTAATATTCACTAGGTCTGCACAATTAGTTGGCTTTTAATCTTGATCACAATTTTGACTTTCTACAATTAAATGAACATAATGGAGCAATACTAAAAATGAGTGCTCCAAATACAGAACACCACACAGAAGAAAATCAAGCACTCCTCAAAAATCCTCCCTGATGACATGCCAGCTTGTGCCACTTAAAAGTGTCCCCTACACCACATGCAGCATGAAGTTCCTGGACTAGTCTGGACAAGTTACACTACGTTCAAAGACAGAAGAACAACTAAATTCACACGTCTGGCACAGCAGAAGCTGAAGAGCTGGTCCCCAACTATGGATCATGATCTGGTGTTTGGACATACTGTGGACATACTGGGAAAGTGATGCTATGATGATATGCAAAGCATGATGTGGAGTTTTGTCGGCACTGCAAAACAACAACTAATTCATATAACCCCCTGAAAACACACAATAAAGTGCAATATGAATGCATAAAGACCAAGAAAAACAGTGCAACAAAATGATTGTGAAAGATGTGCCATCCTGATTTCATTCAAGTTTGAGTACAATCTTTTCATTTATACTTTTTTCTTCTGAGAGGTGCACTCAATTTGTAAAAAAAAAAAAAAAAACTAAGATTATTTTATTTTGAAAAAAAAAAAAAAAAAAAAAAAAAAAAGTACCTTTACATATAAAAGGAAAAATTAGGAAGACATTACAATAGTAAGTAAAGCAAT
>VURO01032914.1:0-11166 GCA_015108175.1 Pelvicachromis taeniatus | reverse complement strand
TGATGCAAAGATTTCAGCAAAAATGAAAAATGTGAATGCAGTGTTTATGACATGGAAATAAAACCATTTTTGTCACCAAACTCAAAGAGTAATTGTATTAAATATCTGCAATTGATGTACTGATAAAATAATTGTGATAATCATTTTGGCCATAATCATGCAGCCCTTCTACTCGTCATGTGTTGATGTAAAAGTGGTTATGGCTACAGGGTTCATACACCTTTTTCAGGGTCAAATTCAAGGACCTTTTAAGCACTTTCAATGGTCAATTTTCAAGCTTTTCCAGCACATTACCAAAAAAAAAAAAAAAAAAATTTACAGCAAAAAACAAAAAAAAAAAAAAAAAAAAAAAAAAAGAATGCATGTTTCACTTTGCATCACCTCAGTAAGACCATGTAAAAATGAAAACAAATCATCCTAGGTCAGTGGTTCCCAAACTTGTTTGATGAGCACTTGCAGCCCTCCTTGTTTCTCAGCTGTGCCTGTCTCCCCACACAGTCCTCCCATTTCAAATAAAAGTTTAGGATTTTAAACAGTTCTTATACAGTGGCTCTGCCAGGAATTCCTCCCTCATCTCCATCAATGAATCTGACGCACGTTATCGGTAAGCAGTCTTTGTTACCGTCAGTGGCTGTCATGCACCTTATCATTAAGCTGCTCCTCTATGTCCTTTGATATATCATAAATGCACCTGCCGATGGTATTATTGGACAGAGGAATGGCCCATAAGATGCTGGCTGCTGTATGGTAAATGGACCGATTCTTATATAGCGCTTTTCTATTCTCCCGGAGTACTCAATACAAGATATGTATCATCAGTCATAGTTGAAACAACATCCATACCACAGGTAAGTATTAATTCCTCCCCAATTGTGTACGGCTTTTTACACTGTGACACTCGGTAGGCAACTTTGTAGGTGCTGAGCAGAGCATGCAGCTTTAATAAAGAGACACTTTTGAGCACGACAATGTAGAAGTGTTTTTCTTAAAAAGTCCGCCGATTTGTCTTTGTGCTCTGGATGTTTTGTCTCCAAGTGGCGCCTTAGCTTGTTAGGCTTTAAACTGTCACAAGCTAGCACTCTAAGACAGACAACACACTGCGGCCTCTCTTCATTACCCACCATTGTGCAGGGAAGCCAAAGGCAAGATAGGTTTCATCGTATTCTCTAGTCTTTGGCTTGGGAGCATATCTGGCGATGCTTCATCTTTTGCTTTGTGTTTGTGTGGGAGCCCTGTCAAAAACCTGTCCATTATTGCTAGCAAGGTCCAAGCATTCTTTTTTTTTTTTTTTAATTCATACCATGAACTCAAAATGCACATTTCACAAAAAAATTAAGATGTGCAAATGTAAACAAATCACCTTATTAGAGATATTCATCTCCTGTTGACAAAAACAAGCCCACAAAACAAGAAAACCAAACCAAACACCACAAAATAATAAACAATAAGGTCAAATTAATAAGTCTTCTCATGAGATGCTTCTTTCCTATATGACACAAAAAATAGACTTTTTTTTTAAAGTTTATTCCCAATAAAACTAACTGTAAGATGTCCAACTGCACTGCTGTCTGTATTATTGCTGAAGTCCTAAATGATCACCTTTAAAGTGTTTATGCTAATAACATCATGTACAGTAAGACAGACATGGAGAATACCTCTGACTGGGAGAGGCTTCGAACAGATGACACAACAGATGTTTAATTCAACATATAAGGCTTTAAGAATGCACAAGCATCTACATCACATCTATTCATTTAATCTATCAGTGGTGATATTATCATGTACAATTGTAATGTATTTTCTTCATCTCCCTTAAATAAACAGGCAGTCTTAAAGTATGAAATATTCATATACAAAAACACATAATTGTATTGTGTTGTCTCAGTGGCTGATAGTGTCCCACAGCCTCAGTGTGAGCTTGAAGCCATTTATAGTTGAAGTTGCCAAAGTTTATACTTGAAAAAGCCGCAGCAGTACACAGAAACTGTTTTCTATTTAACTCAAGCACTTTTCACACCTTGAAAAGACAATATTAAAATCCAAGCATTTTCAAGGATTTCGAACACCCGTACGAACCCTGAGTCTACTTATGACACATTAGGAAGCGCACAGATTATTCTCTGTATGTTATTGTCACATTCACATTTTTGAGGGTGCTTGGAAATGTGGCTGTGGGGTCAACACCTGTGATCAGCTCATGACAGTTGAAAAAATTAACCACCAAATCAGTCATCTCCGTCAGTGGTTGAGACCCTGTGACCACGGTGTGTGTGTTTACATGTTTGGGCCCGTTAGTGCAGTAATAACCAAACATGTGTGCTATATTACTTCTCTAGTTAGTACATGCAGCTCTACAGCAAAAAACAAAACAAAACAAACACATTGGATGAGTTTTACTGTCAAGTGCATCATTAAGTTCACTTGACACAGAAATTCATGAGCAGGGTTTGTTACTGGGCCAACTGCTTTTACTCTGTGCAGAAAATAAGGCTCAACACAAGCCAACGAGCTAGAGACAAGACAGTGGAGCGCATTAAGGTGAGCTTACTTTATAAATCTAAAGCATTTGAACTAAATATTACATTCCCACGCATTAGAGTGTCTTTACTTTCAATAATATTGTTGGTAAATACATTTTTAAAACGTTAAAATTCACCAATGTTCATTTTTCATAGATTTTGTTCAATTTCATGTGCTTAGCTGAAACTGGGAGAAAGTTGGTGCTTTTACACGATGCTCGCTGAACACGAGGTCCCTGCTCTCCAAACTTGGACGGAGGCACCGAATGAAGCTGAGACGGAGAGTAGCGCCGGGAAATCGCAGTGCCATCTTGTGGGTCCTCAGTACTGAGCTACAATCAAAATTAATTCCCACGTTTTCCTGCTTAAAAACTTTCAATTCCTTAACCCGACTGTTAAGTACCTTCCTGGTGAAGGAGCCAAATGGCTCAGTTCACGGGCGCCGGGAACCTGAGCCCACGCTGCTTTGTGGACTGACAAGAGTGGGGTGGGGGGGGGTCATTACCACATCGGGCTAAATATGACCGCTAGCCTGCCTGCGTTTACAACATTCGGCGGTGGATGTGAAATCAGGTCTAGTACTTGTGTATTACCATGTTTGCGGCGTTTATAATACACGTGATTTAAATCAGGGAAACCCGCAGACTGGTGTCAGTGCGGCTAAGGATGAAGTCCCGATATTAACCGAGCCAACAAGCTGATTAAACAACAAAAGATGAACGCTTCACTAAGTTGCGTCGGAGTTTGTCTCGCAGGAGCTAACTCACATACTTTGCCCAGCAGCGTTAAACTCCAGCTCGGCCGATCAGACGAGGGCACGGCGGTACATACCGACTGAGCCTAGGTCCACCTCTCCGTCCAGCCTCCGCTCCGACTCCATATCGACATTTTGCAACAAGTTTAAAGGTGTTTGTTGGACTTCGGGCCTTGACTGCTGGGCGCCGCGCTGGAAGCCAGGCATTCTGGGAGAGTGACGTCACACGGGTTTAGAGGAACTGTAGAAAACGGGTTTTGCACACACACACACACTCGCACACACGGAGTTTCAGGATAGCGCTGCTTTTGATGTGACCACTCTGGTCCCAGTATACACATGCATCAAAGGATGGCAATTTAAACGTAGAACTGACTGAGCAGTGTTCCTGAGTGTGGTACTTTTAAAATAAGCATCACTGTTAGAACATAGTTAGCACAATATTCAGTCCCAAAAATAGTCGTTTAAATATTGCCCGAGCAAACTGTCCTCTTGGGGCCCATGTGGGGTTACTGTGAGCAGATGGCCCACAGTGGACAGGTCACTGGTCTAGGCTCTTGGACGCCAATTCATAGTGTTCCAGTGTGTGTCTTTTGCTTTGTTTTTTATCAAGGTATGTTTTTACTGTCTCGATATATGCTCAATCATCCAGGTAAGTATATATGTGTGTGTGTATATATATATGTGTATATATATATGTGTGTATATGTATGTATGTATATTTATGTATATATATGTATATCTATATAATATATATATATATATATATATATATATGTGTGTGGCAGTGGCAGTCTATTTACACTAGGGCTGGGACAACGCGTCGACATAATCGATTACGTCGACATAATCGATTACGTCGACATAATCGATTACGTCGACATAATCGATTACGTCGACGCGTAAAATACGTCGACGTAAAAAATTTGCGTCGATGCGTCGTCACTTTCAAAAAAACACATGGCTGCAGCGAGTAGCGGTAACATGTCGACTTAAACCACGCCCCCCGAACACGCAGTTCTACAGTATGGGGATATTTTAACCGAAAAGGAAGTGATTCAGTCGTTTGCCGGCTTTGTAAGGTGGAAATGGCCGATCATAAAACGACCGTAAGTTTTCAACTTTTTTACTAACGCTGGTTTTTACCCTTTAATTCATCCAGACACCCCCCACGTAGACATACACTCACTCATAGACAGAGATAAACACCCAACCTCCGTAAATGCAAAACTAATTTAAGCTGCTTAGCAGTATTATGCGAGGTGCGCGAAATTTGAACAAGAGTCTCTGAAACGAAAGTAGAGAGTGGTTAGGAGTGGTGCTGTGGTAAGGAGATTGGAAGAGATGTAACAGATGGTTTTCTATAGCATACTTTGCCAGCAGGGGGAGAATGCCTAGGAGGGAAGCACTGTTGGCCGGGTGAGTGTCCGAACAGGATGAGAGTGAGCTGAGAGTACATCCTGACGATCCAGCGATTTGGAACTGCAGTGACAGGAGGCGTGTCAATGAGCATGAACCAGCAGTTAGAGTTTCTAAGGTTGACGAGCATCCAGGTGTGTGAAACAGCAGCACATAGGGAGTATGATGGATCCGAGAAGCTAGTGGGTTAGCAGATGAACTGGTGAAGAATAGTTACATATGCTGGTCTTAAAGATTGCTGGCTGAATCTCCCAGATCACAAACAGGTGAGAATGACAGGTGTTGATGAGGATGAGGTGTCCAGAGGTGGACTCAGCGACACTGTGGAAAAACACAGCCACTCACCGAGCCCATGGCAGTTCTTCCTCTGAACAGGTTAAGAACAAACAGATTAAGCAAGTTTAATTCCCCAAGAAATAAGACTTTTAATGACACACAAATAGCCCCCAAACTGCACCCCTCTCCCCTCTTTATATGCACAATTCCTTGAATTTTTTCCATGACTGTATATTTAAGGCAGTGCAATTTCATGCCTGGAATAGTTAATGACACTTGTTCTCTGCTGCTATTATTGCTGTGCAATATATTTATTTCATAATATCATGTACAGTTTTACATGCTAATAATAATGTATAATAATAATGTACCTTATACCTTGAGATTTAAATGCATTTATATTATTTGTTTTGTTCAGTCCAATGGCAAGTAAAGGCCCTGAATTTCTGTATTCTGTGTATGTTCTGAATGACAATAAAGTGGCTATTCTTCTTTGACATTTTGTGCATTCAGAGATACTGTTCTGCGTACTTTGGTTGTAAGAATCTGTTCTTTGAGTTAATGTTACCTTCCCATCAGCTTCAGGCTGTCTGATTGTTCTCTATTGACCTCTGGCATCAACAAAGCATTTTCATCAAGAGAGCTGCTGTTCTGAATCAGACCAGCCTGCCTAGTACCAAGAAGCATGCCACATTCAAAGTCACTTAAATCACATTTCTTCCTCATTCTGATTCTCAGTTTGAGCTTCAGTATGTCCTCTTGACCCCGTCAATATGCCTAAATGCATTGAATTATCGATTAGCAATGTGTGTTTATGAGCCTTTGAACAGGTATGCCTAATGAACTGGCCAGTGAGTGTATATGCACAGTGCAACAGTAAGGAGGCCAGTGAGGAACATCTTTCACCAAAAGATGTGTTCTAAAATACTCTAATACAGAACCCTTGCACCAAGTATTTGAGTATCTGTTGCACCTTTAATGGCTTACCATGGTCCAAAAATTAAATCTTAGTGTGCTAATTGTCTTGGTTCCAATGTGTGTTCATTTGGCCAAATTGTCTTTATTTGCAGCAGCTACAAATGTGGGTGAATAAACTGAATTGAATACTTTTGAATGAAACCATATTGAATTAAAGATGAAAGATTATCAATTCACCCTGAATTAAAGATTATTCTTTTTACATGAGCTCCATCACTACGTGCAATCTTAACTCTGCAAATATCGGATATATAGTTTACACGCAGAATGTGGTTAATTGTAGGATATGAAAGCGGAGGGCAGGGCTTGTTTTGTTGCATTCCTGCGGACGGTTTGACCTTTGACCTGGTTGTTGCATTCCAGAGAGGCTTGTCCTGCAGCAGCACAGTCAGCCCTGCATCCACACGGCTTCTACGCTAGAAAGACGATGTGTGTTTTGAGCTAATTAAGACAGAGTAGAGTATAGAGACTCGCAGACACCGCAGCGTTGAGCCGAGCTAAAACGAAGATCTTGACTGCCATCTGCACATTTATCCCATAGCGTAGTTAGCAGCTTTGCTAAACAACTAAACCGCCATCGTATTTTGAGGTTGCTTTGTAGACACAGCGACTAGCCGCAAACACCAGCGCAGAGGAAATGAAGGACAAACAAAAGAGAAAGAAGGAGCGGACCTGGGCTGAGGCTGCTCGGATGGTAAACTAATTTTTTGAATGTATTCAGCTACATGCAAAATATGTGTGGTTTAATGTGAATTGATGGGTCTAGATGTGTGCGTTTGGTTATTCTACTCACGACTACAGCCTGGTTTCTGCTGTAGTATCAGCTAGCCATCGGCACTGTGACGTTACCCCACCAACCTAAATACAGCCAGAAAGGTTGCGTTTAATATAAATGGAACACGTAGCTACATTTTCCATCTTTTCCGTTTATTTCTGCTACTGACAAAAAAATGCTACGTGACGCAGTATGCTAACCCTACTAGCATGCTAACATGCACGTCTCCTGTTTTGAGCTCTTTGTTTGCTAGGGAGCTAGCTTGTTGGCTTCATGCTACCATTCCAGCAACTTGAGTAAAAAATAAATGAAATAAAGAAGAAGATGAAAAGTTATGTAATCTCTAATGCAGGTACTAATCTGTTAAACCCAAATGTGCACGTTAATGTAGTGCACATTTCACAGTTCAGTGCCCTGAATGTTGTTGACGATAATGCACGCTAACATTAGCAAAGCTAACAGCTAAGGCTAACCACTAACTCAGCTTTAATGGGAATCCGCGTTAGTCCTGAATGGTGTCTGGTGTAAAGACAAGTCGTCCGGTATAGCTGGCTAAACGCTACAACAAGCAACAACAACGTCGGAGGAAACCAAATATTAGTGTCATTATACCGCTACAAATGACACGTTAGGCACTAGCGGGTTTGGGTTGGTTATGGTAGATGTAATAAATGAACATGAAACAATGGAAATGCACAACTGTGAAACTGGTTGCATGGCAGATGAAGCAGATTCACGACTGTGAATTTGGGGTGAAGCTCAGACCGGCTAAGGGGAATGGCTTCGCTAGCTGTGTTTTGGCCAACTAGGCCCCTGCTTCAGTTCTCAAAGCCGGAACATAACATGTGGTGTGCAAAACATTAGAAACGGCACCCTTAATACTCAAGTCAATTTCACCACTACTAGAAAGTGAAATTTCAGGAACAGACCAGTGTTAACGGTATGCTGAAAAGGGCTTTAGTCAGACGTTTAGATTGTGGGACTCTGTGGATGTGTTTGATTTTTCTAGCTGGATAGAAATATTTTGAACTGTATGCAAAATCCTCACACAGTTAACTACATGTTTAAACATATTTTGTCAGGGAAAAGTGTGAGAAATGTCGACGGTCTTCATCAGCAATTTATTTCAGATATGAAAACTGAAAATGGGCAGTTTGAGCTTCCTATGGGATATGGGATTTGCGGCAGCAAACAAGTTGTTTAGTCCAGTATGCTAATCCTGAAGCCTTTGTTACTTAGTGTTTATTGGGATTTGAATGCATCTTTGTAGATATGCTGTCATACTGTACACTTTTATGGATATCTGGATACCCTGATTTGTTCTTGGTTCACATAACTTCTGCTGAGGTGTTTCTAAACAACAGATCACGAGGTGCTCAGAAATGTGCTTTTTGTTTCGATGGTCTCTTATCTGTTGCATCTGTCCTTCAGGGTTCCTTGTCCAGACTAGTTTAGGAAACTTGAAGCTCTGCGGTGTATCAATGATTGATATGTGCAGGCACATTGTTTGATGGTGATAGCTGGATTTCATTGGCTTTGTGTTATTTTGGGGGGTTCACATGTTTTCAGGTTTGGTTGATGGTTAATTGTGCAAAATCCAACTGTAACTGAATCTGATAAGCAAATGGCAATTGGTGCATCTTGGGCCGTTTTTAAGCTCGACACATTGCGCGACACAATCTTTGTGGTCAATTGGTCATGCACCTCTTGATTTTCCTTATCTGGCGCATTGTGCACTGCCATCGCTGCAGGGTTGAAGACACAAGTGTACGATCATGCCGGTTTTTCCCGCCATTTTAATAACAAACCTGCGAGAAGCTCAGCGACATACTGACACACAGAGTAAGATGTTGCAGATGTATGAAAACTTGAGTTTGTGCAAAGAACTTTGCAAAAAAAAAACCCCACTTGGCAAAGTCTTGGCTTTGACTACTTCTCCTCATCAGCACATATCACGCGATATTGTCAGAGAGGTGACAATCTTTTAGGAGACTACTTCAACAGCTTCTTGCGCCTTAACAGCAAGCATAAATGACTGCGTCTGTGTGAAGACGTCATGGCGTAAAGTGAAGCGACCACTGCAGAGGGCATATTGACGTCTCTAGAAGGCCGTTACAGCTGTCGACTTTTGAACACCTGCAACAAGCATTCAATGTTTGGTTTTAAAATGTGACAGTTTTTTTATTGTAAAATTTCTGTGTTCTCTTACTTTTTAAGCTTTTACCCTTTTTTTTTTCGTCGTTCGTTTCCCCAAGCCCTGTTTATAACATTGAGGATGTATAAGTAGCTGATTGAGACTCTGAAACGAAGATTGACATTTCTTCTATAAAACAGTATAAAGTCTTTCTAACTGTAGATTTCCAGTATCTGATAATTAGGACTTGTAAACTTATGGGAAATTTACAAGCCAAGTCAAGTTCTGAATGGCAAGAAGACTTTGAGATTAGAGACCAGCCGTGGTAGTGCCCCACACCCATCGTATGCACCTCCCCAAAGCAGTCAGCAGGACAGGCAGTGTAGAATGATTGGAGCGATTCTCACTATCGCTGTTAACTTTGAAAGATAAAGATCCACCATTAAGTACATAAAGAACACTGAAGCCTGGCCTGAACATTGGTGAGGATCTGCCAGACAGTCTCAGAATGTGATTTTCAGATAGACAAAGGCTACAACAAATAAAACAACAATTTAGACATCTAAAAATGTAATTATCACACAGGAAACACATGAAACATTAAAAATGAATTTTGGATAACGTGTGGTATTAGCTGCACTAAAATAAAAACGGTACAAAAACTGAACACTCACTATGAAACAGATTAAACAGCTGATTGTCACGATTGTAAAACTGACCTCAGCACCGTAAGAAACACAAAATATCTGTTGAAAGGGTAGAAAGTTTCTCATTTTGTCCACATCTGCCTTCGATCACCAAGCCTCTGATCCAGCATCCACACTGCTCTGCCTCAGTCTGTAGCTTCATCTCCTCAGCTCTGCTACTCAGACCTAAAACTATTTGACTCTGGATTTCCTTCTTTATTTGCTTGGATTTGTTCTCCACACCCTGGACTGACTCTCCTCAGTTCAGCTATGTTACCCCACTGCTCAGAGCAGTCAGTAACCCTAGTGTTCAGTCACAGACTCCCCACCCTGCTCTGGCTCAAAATCCCATCCTCAGCCTTGCAGCAATTGGTCATCTAACTAACATCTAACAGTTTTATCTAACTCTATAGATTTACACGTGTGTCCTTTCACAGCCCAAACAAACACGAGAGATGTTTAACCCATTATGACAAAGCTAATTGCCTTCCTTCTTAGGTCGTTGCTCTTGATGTTACACAAGTTTTAATTTGAGTGAACTAGGGCTGCCACGATTAGTCGACTAGTCACAATTACGTCGACTATCAAAATTGTCGACGGCTAATTTAATAGTCGACGCGTCGTTTGACGCTTGGTAAGATCCCAAAAGACGCACGTAGGATTTAAGAGTGTAATAACAGACTGAAACAGAAGATGGCATCACTGCATGTATAAGGATGCCAGCTGCCATTAAACCCCGAAGAAGAAGCAGCCGTGTCCCAGAATTCATAGCGCGGCCCTGCTCAGTTTTCAACAATAGCTGTGGCTAGTTAGTTTTAATATTACTCTTATTATTCTTTCTGGGTCACAAAATAAACGTTTAACATGTTTTCAGGCAAAAATTAAAAATATCTGCTCAGTTTATCAAGACCCCACATATTTTCAAAAGCGCTCCCTCGTTTTCGGAGACGTCTGTTACCCAGCAGCTCGATAGCTAGCCGGGGTTCAAGGCTGAGTATAGCCGGTCAGAACACCGGACTCCCGGCAAAACATTTTCAAACCCACCACCGTCTTTCGCTACTCAGGTTAAACATGATATATAAGTTTCAAGTTTATTGTCATGTACAGATAAACAGTATAGCCACATTTACCCATAATGAAATTCTTTGGCTCGTACTCCTCAGCTTTACATGTGCATATAGAGAGTAGTTATAAGAAGAAATAACAGAATAACAGAAATTGGCAGTGGGAGTAATAATAATAATAATACTTATAATAACAACAATAAAAGGAGAGGAAAAAAAGTATTAAATTATTATAAGTCACTTAGATAACTTAAAAATTGTTATTGTTTGGCTTTTTATTAGTATTTTATTTGTTCATGTCATGACAAATAGCCGGTCTCCAATAGTAGCCGGGCGACCTTCGACCCGGAAGTCCTGTCGTCGGTCCTCCCGGCTGTTTCCAATCAGCCATCATCTACGACCAGCGGCATTTAAGCTGGATGCAGCGACCGTCGAAGTGGGATTATTACACTGAACCGGAACTGTCGGCTAGCAAATCTGCTAACTGTGATTTTCTGGTCTTTTACATCGGGTGGAGAGAAGTTTCAGGGAGCCCCACTCGTGCACTGGGCTACCACAGAC
>VURO01032876.1:5399-21168 GCA_015108175.1 Pelvicachromis taeniatus | reverse complement strand
GTTTCGTGATCTGCTTTCTTTCAGGGGACAAAATGCAAGCAATCGTAATACAGTCATTAAAGTTTAAAGGGACAATTCACCCTAAAGTCTAATGTGGATGATAGATAGATAGATAGATAGATTATATATCTATAGATATATATAGATAGATATCAATATCTATCTATATATATCTATAGATATATAGATAGATATTGATAGATATAGATTATATATCTATAGATATAGATATATAATCTATATCAATATCTATATATCCATATCTATAGATATATAATCTATATCTATCTATCTATATATCTATAGATATATAGATACATATAGATATAGATATCTATCTATAGATATATAATCTATATCAATATCTATATATCCATAGATATAGATATATAATCTATATCAATATCTATATATCCATATCTATAGATATATAGATAGATATTGATAGATATATATCTATAGATATATAATCTATATCTATCAATATCTATATTGATAGATATAGATTATATATCTATAGATATAGATATCTATAGATAGAGATAGATATATGAGAGGAATTTTATTTTTTTTAAGTAATCCTGTAGTACCAGTACAGCTTTCTCAGTTTTGGACGTATCATGTGTAGAGATGTCTGCTTCCTCTAACGCACTTACCTGGTGATTCTCAAACTATATTTGGAAACTCAGCAGCAATGTCTCTTTTCAGAAATCAGCCCCCACTGACTTAAAAATAATCTAAAAACCTTGGTGTAAGCAGTTTCATATAGGAACTATTGTCCTTCTACTGAACAACATCCCAGCACTGTGAAGTAAGAAGCATGCACTGACCCATGAAAACATGCACATGCTAGTGACTGTGACAGGATGTGATCAATATTTTTAATGAGGGCAGGGCTGCTGTGCAGGGCTGCACCAATAAGCTGAACTGGACTGTGCTTACTATTAATGTTGTCTATAAGCTTATTGGTGCGACCCGCAACAACAGTCCCATCTCATGTGGCCCCTTGGGAAAATTATTTGCCCACCCCTGTTCTAGCTGGATAAATATCACTGCATGCTACATTAAAAAAAACAAAGAATTTGGAGCAGTATTAAATATATGAGCACAGTCTTCATTCTTGCTTCCAAAAATGACATCAAAACTTGCATTTTGTACTTTCTGTTTTTTGTAACCTTGTGTAAGTTACCGGCACAGTTTGAATACTGAGTACATAGTAGAAGTACATGCTTTTTGTTGTGTTTGTTGTGTTTAAGTAGCACTACAGATATCTGTGTTGGTTCACACAGAAGTCATTGTCAAGTTTCTCTTAGATGAACCTGATTTTAAAAAATTGCACTTCACTCATAAACCCTTCAGCTAGATTCTAGTTTGGGGACTATAAGGTGGGAACTCTACTGCTGTACATGGGCAATAGCAATGCATGTCAATACCATATTAATTCAGGAGCAAAGGTTTCCCAGATGGCACAGGGGGAAACAGAAAAGTGTGTCTGTGTCCATCTGCCTGCCAACAGGCGTTCGTGTCACCTCAGAGGCGCTGAGGTGTAACAACCACTTTCTGTGTGTATTTTGCTGCTCGGCTAGAGTCGCTGTGAACCTTCACCCTGACGGAGCAGCCGGCTGCCAGGCTGATGACCTCCTACCCCAAGGTTTTGCAAATACAGTTAACACTGACCCTACACTGATGCATGGCCTCCCTCCAGCTGCAGCTCTTTAACAAACATTCACTACATCCTGAAATAAGACATCCCATAAAGACATGAAAGGAACACAGTGGTTTGTATGCGTTTAGCTAATTAACAACATGTTTCTAGCTAACCGCTTCAGTTTAGAAGGTGCATTTAAGAAAATTACCCTCCTTTTATAATATTTAATTAAATAAATAAAATACAGAATAACTGTAGCAGTTACAATAATCAACGATTGTCATGCAATAAAACTTAAAAGGCTCATTTCTATTGTTGCTGTGTGAGCAATGCAATAAAAATGTGACACCAGTCAAGATGAAAGAGCTGCATTAGCCTTCATGCTGTCTTTATAATCTAAAATAACAAAATGAGTTGCTGAGAAATCATTTTCTCAAGGCTGTATTGCTTTATTATGACTACTGAAGGACAGTTATTCAAATAAAGTTAGATTAGAGATAAAGTTGTTACATTAGCCTTTTTGTATTCAAGATTCAAGAATTTTAACTTTTTAAAAATTCAGTAGTAACTAAAGCCAAAATGTGCTTTTCACGTCAGCGTTTTATTATGCTTATTTAACTTGAAGGTTTGATCTCACAATATTGTATATGTTTGCTTTCTGGCAACCTCACGAGTTTCAAGTTGAAATCGTGAACTTCGATGATTCAGCAATTAAATCTAATAAAATTTTGGCTTCTCTTTCCTTCAAGGTCGTCTCCTTGGGCACCTCTGGACTTTTCCCAGTGCTGCTGCTTTGTTTATCTCCCTCCTCTTCTGAACACTTGCTGTTATACATTTGTGATGTGCACTGGATCTCCTTCAGTGTGTCAAAACGCCAACTTTATTTTTCTTTCTTTCTCTTTGGTGAACAGGGTGCAGGGTAGTTAGCTAGGGACGGTTGTGTTAGGTCGGCCAAGACTGCATACATCACAGTTCTGGTGGTTTCACCAAATGCTCTTCCTCAGCACCTCAGGACATAACAGTAAGAACTTGGCATTGACGGTTTTGCCCTGCAGGATGAATTTCATGATGCATAACCCCTGAATGTCAAAAAAGCCCAAAAAAAGAGATGAATACCTACAACAAGCACGCTACTAGAAGCTCGTGCTCTGCCTTCAGGCTTACGGTGTGTCTTCTATTGAAGACTTCTTTATAAAATGGTGATCGTGAATACATTTCAGGTCGTTTTGACATAGAAGTTGTTATTCGATATCTGTGCTGGTTTGATTTATGACAAAATCACAGAGCACACATGCAAGTGGCCAGAATAAAATCAAAAGTAGCAGCTGCTCTGTAGGATGTCCAGATGTGCGCAAAGACGGCTTGAAGCTGAAATTTTAAATCTGCTTATTGTTTTCTTTTCTTTTCTTTTTATGGGCGGAGCTCTAAACTTTATGACAAACCTCCAATCACCAAGAAAAAGCTTTTCAGTCCATCAGATCATGATTGTTCTAGTTCATTATTCTCGTCACTAAAAACATGATGTAAAATTAACAGGAGTCCATATTTAGCACTGCAGTGGATTACCTAGTTAAGGAAAATCGGTTATTTAATGCGTTAATGTGGATAATTACAACTAATGAAGCTTGACCTTGATAATATGAGTTTCATTATGTCAACAGAAAAGCATTATCCAGTCCACCCCCCAATAAACCAGAGATCACCAGCTTGATATAAACACTCATGCTTCTCTCATGTGACTGTGCTCCCTGCAGTCATTTCGGACATTTGTCAAGTCATATCTCGTCTCCGGGATAGAATTAGTATGTAAGAGAGGAGGCTGCAAAATTCACTCGAAGAGATAAAACTCTGAGAAGAGGCGATCGTGAAAATGTCACTTAAAAGTTTTGATTATGAGTGTGTAAGTTTGTAAATGTGTCTGAGGGAGTGTGTGAGCCATAAATGGGCTCATTGGCTTCAATATTACGCCCAAGGGTTGTTCAGTGGAGTGCACTGATTGTCCGATGTCACCTTTTTATGTCGGCCTGCACAAATGTTGCCACAAAACTTGTGTACACACACACACACACAGGTATCACCTTTTTGTTCAAGCACTCAAAAATCACATAATTTACCAAATTACTGCGTATTACTGTATTACTCCTGCTGTCAGTGCATAAATCCGTTTTTATGTTGTGGGGAGAGACTCATGGCGAAGGTTTGGTTAGGATAAGGTTTGGTCCTGGTGAAGGCTGGCCTGGTATCAGTTATGATTGGGTTCATGTTAAGTCTGTAGAAAATGAATGAAAGCCAACGTAATGTGAAGTGATAGCAACACGACTGCACGTGTGCAGCCTGGTTTAGGGTGCTTCAGAGGACGTTTGCACTCTGCTCATAAATAACAGCCATGTATTATTCAGGGCTGCTCCTCCAGTTAATGCCCCTTAATGTGCCCAAACAGCCATAATGTACTCTGCTAGCAAAGGTGGCAGAGACCCCCTCGCTCGCACAAGCACAGCAGCATGAGCCCTCCACCCTTTAATATCACACACAGTCTTTGTCAGTGTTGCTCTCAGGCTCTTATCTCCTACTTCCTAAAAGATCCATTTTACTTTTCATACAAATTGCTCCTGCTCACACGGTCTCGCCATGTTTCCATCAAACTTTGCTTGATTCATCCCTAATTCTCAGCACTCCTCCCCCCCCCCGTCTCCCCCTCACTGTTTCTTTCTGTCTGTCTCTTTGTTTTTATAATAGCACAATACAGATAGGAGAAATCTACCTCTCTTCACAGCTGGGGGGTGCCAGCTTTCTGACAAATTTTTTTGAGCTCTCAGCAAGCTGAGCAGCTCCAGCAGTGAAGCTTCCTAAGTACATAATCTTAATCAGATTTTGGAGGAAATGACACTGATTCCTGTGTAATTTCCTCCAAACTGTTCCCTGTTTACACAGAGGTAAACAAAAAAACTGTTTGAAGTCAAATTAAAATATATTTTTTTAAATCCATAAAATCAGTTTAAGGTGCAGAATTTATGGCTGCTGCTTTGCTTGTCCGCATTTTTATCGACAGTGTTTTATGTTCTAATCACTCTGTAATTGATTTGCCTCGTTAACATCTGTGCTTTTAATTGTTTCGGCGGTTTTGTGATCCCGTTTTGTTTTGGTGTCTCTGAAGCACTGTGTGTAAAATCACACACACAAATTTGTCATTTGCTATTATTACTTTTTAAATTTTCTGTCTCTTTCGGAGCGCCGTCTTGAATTTGGTGTCTTTCATTTAGATATTGTATCGATGAGTGTTGCATGACGTTGCACTTACACTTTGCGCAGGAGAAACTTAATGTGTTGGTCCTTGACTTTGGACTCATTTATTGCTGTAGTTTGTCATGTGCGTTAAAGCTTCTCTGAGCCGTGCAGCTGTATTGACAAACCCACAGAGAAGCTATAGTCTCCCTCAGGTCTGTGGAGCTTTGTAGCAACTTTACTTCACTGCGTTTTCTTTCTGGCCCAAAACTTTGCTGTTTTGATTCATTCTTGCTGTTCTCAAAACAGTGTTATCATTCACAGCAGGCAGCTGCTTTAAACCGAAACACTCCGAGCACCAAACAGTAGGCGAAATTGGTTTCAAGCAACTAGTTTGAGGGGGAAAAAAAATTGAAGACTTCAAATAAATGACAGTGTTACTTTGTAACTGTTCAGGAGCGAGGCTGTGATTCCCCCAGGTCAAGATCAGTGGTTTGTTTTTAAATATTAACTGTTAAAACAGTTTCTGTTTGTTTTAGACATCCGGGGGACGATTAATGGCTTAGCGAGCGATGTCAAGCTGAAAGTCAGAGTTTTCTCTGTGTCACGAGAGCAGTTCTCGTGTGACCAAGCTAAATCAACGTGCTAACTTATGCTAAACACCTGCATGGGAGCAGCTTAGGTTCAAGGTTTTGGTTTAAAATCAGCTCAGAGCGCCACATTTTCACAGATTTTTTTCATTTACAGCATGTTTTAAGTCCATTATAAACTCTCTGCTGGGAAATACTTTGGTTGGTTAGCCATTATGTCTAAATATTGCTATACTTGACTTTAATCTGCTGCTAAGTTTCTTTTAGTCTGCTGGGAATGCTGCTACTACAACACAGAACACACATTAAGAATATCTTACCAGTAATAATTATAATTATTTCACTTTGAACAGCCACGCTGGGATATGAACACTTTTTCTGATGTTTGGATATTGTGTATATTATTTTGGATAAACTGTAAAGTTGTAAGCTGGCGTACGAGGCTTCAGACAACAGTGGAACCCCAGGTTACGAGCAGCTCGGTATACGAGTAACTCCGTTTACGAGCCGCGATCCGAGCAAAGTTTCTGCCCGTTTTACGAGCCGAGCTCCGGTACGTCGCCGCTAGTTTCCGCTTCGCCTTTCTTCCCCGCGCTGTATGGTATTAACCATGTCTTCAAAGAAGGTAGGAAGTGGAAAGGACAGCAGCAAGAAGAAAAGGATGCTGTCAGTCGAGTTGAAGCAGGAAATTATAGAAAAGCATGAGAGAGGTGTGCGTGTGACGGAACTCGCCAAAATCTACGACTGCAGTGCGTCCACGATGTGCACAATGCTAAAGCAAAAGGAGACCCGGAGACGTAAAGTTAAGGAAGTGCAGTTTAGTGTTCGTTTTGTTTGAAGTTTATGAAAGTGTTGCGTTAGTTTTACCGTAGCGTAGCGTTTCTAGTCCTCGCTCCCTCCTCAGCCGCTCGCCGTTAACCGCTATCGTCTGCTGCCAAGGTAAGCTTACATTTTCTTAAGGTGGTTCATCTTTTATTTAACTATATTTACTAATACAGTATTTTGATGTTTGTTTCTTATTTAAAAACATGTTTTTTTTTCTTCCATTATTTGTGATATTCGGGACTTTTTGGGAACGCATTAATCTCATTTCCATTATTTTAAATGGGGAAAATTCTTTCGGGTTACGAGCTCGGTTCTGGATTCAACTCTTAACCCGGGGTTCCACTCTACAAGGGTTTTTCTACGTTTGGACGTAGTGCTGTATAAGCAAGAATCTTATACAGCACCATTTTGTGCCATGACTGTGAAGGCACCACGCTTACATAGTCAGTTTCATTTAGCCTGTTTTGGATAAACAGAAGCTGCTCGTTTTGCATGCAGAATAAAGCCCCCCCCCCCCCAAACTTTTATGGCTCTCTTTCAGTAGAAAGCACAACAGTGGCAAGAGCTTCTCCTCTGCAACAGCTCGGTGCACTTGTTTGCTTACACAGGAAGTAGTCCGCCTGTTGCACATCGCTTTATTGCTCATATATGGTGCTACCGGATGTACCAAGCCCTGGTCACCTAGATAACCGTCTTATGTGTTTACCACCCAGTGACATGTTATTCAAAGGTATTTTGAAGTTGCTTAATGTCAATGACTTTCTGTGGTCTCTGGTCACCACGCTTCCTTTGTGGATACTCCTTTAAAGAGGACAGAAGTTAGAAGAGCAACACAGCTAAACTCATAGAAGAACAGTATAATTTTTTTTTACATCTACATCAGCAGCAGAAGGTGGCGCTCACAAGGTTTGAGTTCTGTTTAACATCTCAGTGAGAAGTGTGTTCCACATTTATCCTTACGCTGTTTTTACTGTGAAATCATTCGTCGTGGATTTCTGCGTTTCTGTTAGTCTGACCTTTAATGTTGGCTAAAGTTCACTTGGTGCTCACACTCACCATCCAGTCCATAAAACCACTGTGACTATGAGCAGATGACGTCTTTGTTTACAGTGTTCAGCACTGTTACCCAACGTTACCAGAGCAGCCTTTGCTGATGGGAACGTTTCATTATTGTGATTGTTACTGACTCGTTTAATGCGATCTCTCTGTTGACAAGACGGGACACATTTTGGTGTAACATTAACCTTTCACATGTCACCGATTGCTCACAGTTTGTTTTGTGACACGCAAAACACGCCCCCTCACTGAGCACACACACACACACAGACACACACACACTAGACAATGGGTTCATTCATTCATTTTCCCACTTTGCCCCTTCTTTCTTTCTCTTTTTTTTGTCTTATCTCCTTATAAACACAGTGAAGGTTAACAACACACACACACACACACACTCACACACTAACTCAATCTTTGCACAGCGTCTCTGACCTGGATTCACTCCAGTGTGTCTTCTTTACAGCCTGCTTGACTGTTCAGATGCACCAGAGCGGGCACTATCATTCCTGGTACCACTTAAACAAATTATTTGGGAGTGGCATGCTCCTGAACAAAAATGACTCCCTTGTTTTAGGCAATCATGTGTTCACAATATGCTACAGACATGCAAATAAAATGTGTTAATTGAGCACAGAAAAAACCCCACTAAGTGGAGGACAAAGGATGTTGCACATGTCAATAAAGGCAGCTATTCCTAATCGAGTGTTTCACTGTATATGTCAAAAATAAAAAGACATAAATCACAGTGCTACAGGAGTTAACTGTGGGCAAAACTGTCTTATATTTGGCTACACTTTGGTTGGAGAATACCACATTATTAAAAGCTCACATGCAGTCATTTTTCTTCTTCAGCCTTTGTCTTTGATGTGACATAACAATAGTATGAGGAGAACAAGCTGCTAACTGCATACAAGCCAGGAGGTGGCTTTAAGGGCTGAGATATGAAGCGGTCTGCACCAAATCCTGCACCTCCTTAAACGCCCTCCCAGCTAAAGTTACCTAAACCTGCATTCTTTCTGATGGCCAGCAGGGGGCAACTACTGTGGCTGCAGGAAAAATCTGAGTATGAAAAAGTCTATGAGAAAGCAACATAATATACACTTATAATACATCATGATAAACCAGGGTATAAATTGGGGCGGGCCTGCCTTGTGATTGATAAATAACTGCAGCTGTTCGCGTTCAGGGATTTGAGTGTATATTACCCAGGATCTTCTCAGTGTGATCCATCCCTCCCTCAACATATTCAAGTTGCAAGTTGTCATCAGTGCAAGACTTCGAGATGAGATTTTTACATTTATCTAGATTATGTCTACGCTGAAAATGGCCAGCTTACAGGCGGTACAAACGTGATTTGGGCCTCATTTCTTTCGACTAATCAATTTAAATCTGATTAAAGCTGAAAAATTCCTTTCCTTCAGTTGTTACGGCCATGGCTACTCCTGACTGACAGATTTCTTCGCCATCTGTTTGCGTAACTCAGCTGGACATCGTGGTCGTGTTTGTGATGTTGGTGGCTTTCCGGAGCATTTTAATTGAATTATCTGATAAATAATTTGGCCTGATGTGTGATTATTAGTACTAACAGCCTGCCCGTGACGTATGTATCATTTTAATTGTATATGGCACAAATCAAGCAACAACTCTGTAACCAAGCTTGGTGATGTCAGCTGATGAACATTTAAATATGGTATAAAAAGAGTAAAAATAGAAGCTTATAAACAAACTTTTAACATCTTTAAGTTAAAGATAAGGCTCTGCGTCCTGGCACTGCAGAACTTGAGGTACTTGAGGTTCATTTCCAGGTTAATTTATGACCTCAGTAGGCGCAAGTTATATTCCATTTCAAAACTTCCTCTTTAAATATTCTTTGACTTCCTGTGAAGTTCATTCTTACTTCAAAGCAGTACAGACAACCTGTTTCAGGTGTATAAACCTGTTTTATACCCCTGAGATCATTTACGCAGCTGTTTTTTCTGCACACCATAAAAGTTCACTGCAAGTACATCTGAGTTGAATTCTGCAGTTTTACTGCAGGTACAGAATAACTAAAAGAGTAGAAACACAGGATATCCTGGTCTTCATATAAGGAGAAGGAAAAGATCATAAAGTTGAGGTTCTGGTACGACGGGCAGAGTCAGGTGCAGAACAGCCTCCTTGTATTTTTCATGAACACAATGTGCACGTTACACTCAACGTGAGTCTGTTTTTCACTTTCAGTATGAAAATTAGTTCTACGTAAAAAGGGAAAGTAAAAAAAAAAAAAAAAAAAAAAAGTGGTCTTACCTGAGTGAAGTTTTAAAATTGTCCCTTTTTGGTCTCTTCTGCTTTTACTTCTTATCTTCCTTTATCCGGTGGTGTTGTCTCCTTTCCTTCCTTTCCTTTTTGCTTCAGCTCCGCCACCGTCACTGAGAAGGTGTGTGTGGAGGCGTCTGAGCGTGTGTGTGTGTGTGTGTGTGTGCCGCGGCGAAGTGTGTCAGTGTGTGTGTGTGTGTGTGTGTCTGGAGGCTGGTAAGAGAGCGACTCTGCTTTGTGCTGCCGATCTCGGTGAGTGTGTTGCTGCAACTGACTGAGTGACTGTGAGAACGAGAGAGAGAGAGAGAGAGAGGGAGGGAGTGGGTGTGTGTGTTTGTGTCTGTGAGTGTGTAAGAGAGAGAGAGGGAAAGAGAGAGATTAGTTCATACACGAGCACATCTCCGCCTTTAGGGAAACACCCCTCTCCGTCTCTTTCTTGCTTCTCTTTTCTTCTTTTCTTTCTTGCGTTCACATCAGGTCTGCGCTTTCATCTGATTACGCTGAAGGGCTCATGATGGAGCAAAACATTTCCAGTCCTCCTCTTCCTCCTCCCTCCTCTCTGCACCCATTCGACCGGAGCAGATCCTCCTGCCTGATTCTGGGTTTTTAACCTTCTCTTTTGTTGTCTTCCCTCCTCATATCCCCCCCCCATTTCAGTTTTGCCGTTGCGAGTCCCCCGAATCATAAATAAGTTACAGAGCAGACACAAAACGGCACAAACGCAACAAAACAACTCAAATATCTCCGACGGGCTTCTCTTTGTGAGCTTTCTGCATTTTGTTTGACTTCATATCACTGAAAATGTTTGATGGTTTAGCATTCGCCATCTATTTGCTGCCTTTTGAATATACAAAGACATTTAATTGAATAGCGAAGCAGTAGGTGGAAGGAGAAAGGAAGCTTTTCGCTTTTCAAATCATTTCAGGGACGCGCTGCTTATTAGTGGCTGTCGAGAGCGACTAACAGAGCAAATCTAAAGTTTTCTTTTGGTTAATGTCATGATGTTGAGTCAGAGAATCACCCGGTGAACAAAAACACAGTTGCAAACAGTTAAATATTAATACACTTAAAACCTCATTTCCAAAAAACAAGTGGAAAAAAATCTATTATTGTATTAAAATATGTCTGGCTGCTATCAAAAGGAAACAACTTGTTTTTGTATCCTTTTGTTTGGAGAATATAATGTTCGGCTTTGTTCCCTTGAAAAGTCACTCAATTACAGAGAAAATGGAGATTTTTTTTTAAACATGTTGTTCAAATCAATATCTGAACATGTTGCAATAACACAGAGGGGAAAAAAGCTGGCTGCCTGAATGAACACTGACAGGTAATTGAAAAGGACAGGCATCAGTTTAACCTTGAGAAGCCCCCCCACTCAGTTGTGCCTAAGCCCATCACAGCGATTACAGAGTTTAGTTCTAGCCTCCTAATCTGCACATCCACATTAAACTGCTCCTCGGGAGGCTGAACAGAGGGGGGTGTTTTTGTGGCCGAGTATTAATTCAAAGAGTTTTCTGAGTCGTCTGATTTCAACGCTTTATTTTCCGTTTGCACTCCAATACGTTTTACTTTGAATTAAACGATGAGCATGAGGTGAAGACATGGATCTTTAGATTTAATTTGAGGGTGTTTACATTTGCTTATTGGGAATGTAACCGGTTTTGTGCACTGTAGATAGAAACAGCTGTGAGCGAAATATGGATGTTAACAAAGTCAAACATGCATGCAAACAATTTGCATATTATGTTTTGTTGTTCCTTCAGTGGTGCTGGTTTCAGTTATTCTGCAATGTGCTGTTTATAAGGTTGGAAACCTGCAGTCAGCGGAGACTTGGATGAGTGACGAAACGTTTCTCCCCCTGAAAACAGTAGATGAAGAGAACCAACCTTTTGGGAAAGTCAAACATGCTTAAAGCAAAAAAATATATAAAATGAGTACTTTAAAATCGTTTTCACATATTATTCCATGTGGTATACTCGTCCCCAGCTGCCAAATGCTGCTGTTCTTTCAGATTATACTGGCATCTCAGAGACATGGACAGGGTGCCCTGAGGGTGCTGCATTACTGGACACAGGGAAACACTAGGAGAGGGACACTGGCCACATGAGAAGGTTGACTGAGTGCTGATGGAATAACTCTTTGTTCATACCAAAACATATAAAGAAGACGATATAATGGAGGCAAATCTGCAGCCATGCATGTTAAACACACTTCAGCATGAGTTGACCAACCTGCGATTATCCTCATGCTACTGAGAGTAATTCATCAGAAACCGATGATGAGGTTATTGATAAGGGCAGCTGGAGCTGTTTAGTTCATCTTGACAGTTAAAGACAGAAAAGCAAAAAAGAGGTGTGTTTGAAGAAAAGCTGTAAAACATCAAGCACTGTTCTAGAAAAATTAAAGTACACGTTCGAATCAAAGTATTCCAGGATACGGACAGTTACTTGAGGAGAGCTGGATAGAAGCTCTCCTCCCTGAGGAGGTCTTTTACCCATCAGCAGTACTGGTATCTGCTGCTTTGTGCAGGCGGGAAAGGGTGAGCACTGCAGGAGTCCTACAAAATGACCTCCAGCAGGCCACTGGTGTGAAGGTGTCTGACCAAACAATTAGAAATGGACTTCATGAGAATGGGCTGAGGATCCAGTGTCCTGTAGTGAGCCCTGTGCTCACTTCCCAGCGCCACAATTCAATTCAATGTTATTTATATAGCGCCAAATCACAACATCAGTCGCCTCAAGGCGCTTTACATTGTAAGGTAGACCCTACAATAATACATACAGTGAAAAACCCAACAATCATATGACCCCCTATGAGCAAGCACTTTGGCGACAGTGGGAAGGAAAAACTCCCTTTTAACAGGAAGAAACCTCCGGCAGAACCAGGCTCAGGGAGGGGCGGGGCCATCTGCTGCCACCGGTTGGGGTGATACACAGATGGGGCCACAGAGCCCGACTGGCATTAAACATATAATACCAGAATTGGCAGGCCCACCATTGGTGCCCTGTGCGTTTCACCGATGACAGCAGGTTGACGTTGAGCACGTGACAGACCTAAAAGGGTCTGGAGAAGCCATGAAGGATGTTGTGCTGCCTTTAACATCAGTCAACACGACCATTTTGGTGGTGGGTCAGTGATGGTCTGGGGGGGCATGTCTATGCAGGGACACACAGACGCTGACTGCCACTGGGTACCAGGATGAAATCCTTGGACCCATTGTGAGACCCCACGCTGGTGCAGTGGGTCCTGAGTTCCTCCTGGTGCTTGACAATGTCCGGAGTCATGTGGCGAGATTAATCAAGGAGTTCCTGGAGGATTGACTGGCCTCCACACTTGCCTGACTTAATTGCAATAGGACCCATCTGGGACACGATATTTTTGTCCAGGTTGCACCTCAGGCTGTCCAGGAGCTCCGTGATGACCTGATCCTGATCTAGGAGACCCCCATGGACACCACTTGCTGTCTCATTAGGAGCATGCCCCGAGTTTGTCAGCATTCATACAAGCAAGTGGGGGCCGAACTAATGATGGAATACCACGCTGAGTAGCTACAGTGAAATTTTGATCAAATATCCTGCCGTGTCACTTTTTACCTTTTGATTTTTGGGGCGTTTTCAGTTCAGTTCCTTCCAACATCCAACGATCCCTAACATCACCCAGTCCTTATCGGCATAGACACTGAGCCCTAACATCACCCAGTCCTTATCAGCATAGACACTGAGCCCTAACATTACCCAGTCCTTATCAGCATAGACACTGAGCGCGGGTTTTGTCCCCACTCAGATCTGATGTCTTTTCAAAGTGTTCCTTTAAGCTTTTCGAGTAGCGTAATCACTCGTGTAGTGTAGTATAGCTTGATTCCAGTTATCAGTTGTACTTCGTCTCCACCCATTGGCAATATACAATATTCATGGGTTTGCAACACAACTGCATTCATGTGAGCAGCGTGAAGTGAAACTTCACAGGGTGTAAACTTACCACAAGGCACAGACTTGTCAGGCAGGAGGTTGTTGTTCATGTCAAACATTTCAGTTGGTCTTTTCGCTTTGTTTCCTTTTTTTTTCTTTTTTCTTTTTTATTTGTTGATTTGTTTTGTTTTTGTTCAGTTTTTAGCTCATCTGACCAAAGTACTGCTGACCTCCAGAGAATCACTCCTCTTTTTAAAGTAAGGATCAGATTTTAGTAAAACCCTCACACAGTAATAAAGTAGTCTTCACCCAATCTGTGCTCAAGGCCACTTTTCCATTTTCACACCACAACCTGCAGAGGTTTTGCAAATTTACATGCAAAAACTAATAAAGAAGGTGCAAGAAAACTGATCACCCAAACAATTAATGATGATGGACCAAGAGCCACATGAGCAACTACCTCACTGACATTCAGTTTTACGTTTGCCTTCACGCCCTGATTTGGTTTAAGCACCTAAAAGGTGACAATTTTTGCTAAAAAGTTCAAATACGGCAGTTCATAAAATCAAAATTATGCTTACACATCAGCTTTAAACGTGACACCAGGGAGTCTTTTTCAGTCTCCCATATGACTCCAGATTGACATACCTGTCCTACTTAACAGCTAAGCAGTTATAGCAACACAACAGAAGCTGATGAATGTGATTAATGTTCATACTACTTTCTTTTTTTTACATCAGCATAACAAAGAAACGTTCATATCAGAGAAATCCGTTACTGTGTGATCTGACAATATCTGCTTTAAACACTGAAGAATTCTTAACATTTAAATGGTTTCTTGTGATTATCTGTATGTTTTTCATCAGTCTTCCAATCCATTATTCAACACTTCAAGACTTGCTAACTGTGTTTGTGGCTCTCAGTCCCAACCCCCCTGGTTCCAATAAATATTTAAAAAATGGGTCACAAATACGGAGTTGTCTTTTCTTCCAACAGGCTAAATAATTCCCTGTACTTTTCTATCAAAAGGCTTTCGAAGAAGAAGAAATGGTGCATTTTAAAGCGATGTTTTCAGCAGTGGATCAATGTGCACTTGGTTCGCCAGTGTTTGTAGAATGAGGGAAAAAGTTGAATAAAGAATGTGTGTATCTTTCATGAAGAAGGAAAGTGTCACCAGTACAACAGGTTCACTCATAAATATGGAGATATATAAAGCTTTAACATCTGATTTAGTCTAAATAAAAACAAACAGTAGTGAGCAAATATCTTGTGGACAATGATAGACAATATTTGGTATGACCGCCTTTCTTCAACACAGCCCGAACTTTTTTTGTACTATATTGTTTTTAAATGGTCTTCAGGAACGGTTCTCCAGGCTTCTTGAAGAACATTAAAAGCTCTTGTTTGGATGTTGGCTGCCTTTTGTCCTTTGAAGATGATGTCAAGATGTCATTGTCAAGATGATCCAAGACTGCCTCAATAATGCTGAGCTCTGGGGAGGCCGAGCCACGACTAATTGTTTTCCATTGTAGTGTTTTTTGTATGCAGCTATGCTTTTACTGGCAGTGCGTTTGAAAATCATTGTTACACTGAAAATGAAGCCGTTGCCAATCGGATGCGTTCCAGGTGGTATTGCATGGTAGATCAAAATGTGATGGTACTTTTTTTCTGTGTTCATGACTGCATCGCTTTCGCCAAATCTGCTACACCGCTGTCTGAAATGCAACCCAGAACACGACAGAGCCTTTACCATGACTTTACGTGGACGTGGACAGAGCCTTTACGTGGACGTAGACAGAGCCTTTACCATAACTTTACGTGGACGTGGACAGAGCCTTTACCATGACTTTACGTGGACGTGGACAGAGCCTTTACGTGGACGTGGACAGAGCCTTTACGTGGACGTGGACAGAGCCTTTACGTGGACGTGGACGTGGACAGAGCCTTTACCATAACTTTACGTGGACGTGGACAGAGCCTTTACGTGGACGTGGACAGAGCCTTTACCATGACTTTACGTGGACGTGGACAGAGCCTTTACCATGACTTTACGTGGACGTGGACAGAGCCTTTACGTGGACGTGGACAGAGCCTTTACCATGACTTTACATGGACGTGGACAGAGCCTTTACCATGACTTTACGTGGACGTGGACAGAGCCTTTACCATGACTTTACGTGGACAGAGCCTTTACCATGACTTTACGTGGACAGAGCCTTTAC
>VURO01032844.1:3187-13671 GCA_015108175.1 Pelvicachromis taeniatus | reverse complement strand
CTGCGTTTAAAAGAAACCGGCGGTTATTGGAGACCGGCTCTTATTCCCTTCTCGGAATTGTCACGGAAGTGAGAGGGAAAGAGGACTCAGGTGCGGTTTTTAGACTGAGGTGAAAAGACAGTGCATTTACTTACAGTGCTCCAAAACGTATTCCAACAGTTCACAAATAATGCAGTTCCCAATTGTGCTCCTCCTTTGCTCCCGAGTGTCTCCTTGTCTGTGGTAGCCCAGTGCACGAGTGGTGCTCCCCGAAACTTCTCTCCGCCCGACTCTCCAGGAGAGGAAGTAAAAGACCAGAAAATCACAGTTAGCAAGTTTGCTAGCCGACAGCTCCAGTTCAGTGTAATAATCCCACTTCGACGGTCGCTGCATTCAGCTTAAATGCCGCTGGTCGTAGATGACGACTGATTGGATACTGCTGGCCAAGTGACAAGACGCTGGAGGACCAACGACAGAGCAGAGGGACTTCCGGGTCGAAGGTCGCCCGGCTACTATTGGAGACCGGTGTCTATTTGTCGTGACATGTTTTCAAACCGGCGTTTATTAGAAACCGGCGTTTAAAAGAGACAGGCTACTAATGGAAGATATACGGTACATGTTTTGTCATGTGTCTAGCCTACTTGATGTCATTTAATCACCCAATTATTCAATGCTAAATGGCACAGAGTACTTAGAAGGATCAGTTTCTATTTTAAACATAAATTATTATTCATCATCAGCTGCATAGCAAATTTAACTGATGACTTTATTCTGACCCTCTACTCTAAACCACTCTAAAATATGTAAATCTTTAAAAGCAAGTCAAGGAAAAGGCTAAACATTTCTTCCAAAGTAGTTTTTTAATTCATTTTTTATAAAAAATTATTCACAAATATGCCGCTTTGCAAAAAGCCAAAGAATACTTTTGAAGAGTAGAAAAATCTGTTTTTATACAAAGGAATTCATAACAATAAGCACATAATATGTATAGCAACAGCGTGTAAGTCTGCTTTTAATAATGAGTTTTATGTAAATTAAGTAAAAAATCAACAATGTAAAATAGCGTATGACTTCTTTTGTGGCCCTAAACTCCAAGCCCACTTATTATGTAAATGTTTACCAACAACTCAAGTATCATTATAATACCAACTGCATGTAAATTACATCACACACGACAACAGCTATGCCAAAACAGAAAACTAAGAAGTACTAAAATCACTGATTTTGACTGATTTGAACTAAAATTGATTATCAGTTTCCTTATTAAAAAACCATGAACCTTAAAAAACAAAAACAAAAAAAACCTGGGTTCTCAGTTTAAACATGCCTGACCTATTCTGTGTCAGTTCACATGTATGTGTCCTTTCACAGTTAAAAGTTAAGGTAATTGATGAAATTGGCCATAAGTCTACATGGTTGTCTGTCTCCCTGTTAACGCTGCGGTGCTCTGCCAGCTTGTCAGCTGTGATAGCTTGTAGGGCCCCAGTGACCCGAGTCGGGAAAGGAAATACGAACATGAACAGATGGAAGGTTTGGCTCCCAGGAAAATAAAATGCAATGGACGAAATTTAACAAAACCCATCAGCACTGACTTCTTTTGTGGCCTTCACCCGCAAAAATCTCGCCTTTCACTTAAATTGTAATAAATTTGGACTTTTGTAATTTGTAAATCTTAAAACAATAATAATGATCAGAAAATTTTTATTATTTTAAATTCTATTAGTTTACATTTTGAGTGTGATGTCATACATAATATATGCACGATTTAGCCAAAATAAACAAGAATGTGTTTTTTTATGTTAACCAGTCCAACACTCTTTTTTTTTTTTTTTAATCAGTTTTGGGCAAAAATAAAACTCTTTGGAACAGACGAATAAGGTGCGTTAAAATCATCAGGCGTTGGCTACAAAGACAATGCTTAGAATAATTAATGAATTGCTAATTTTTCCCAAAATTAGAAACATCTCGTCTCAGAGTGATGCTGAAAAAGTGTCCCATGGATTTGTTACTCCTGGGCTTTGCCTTACAACATAAAACACTTTGAGGCCACTGTCGTTGTGATTTGGTGCTATATAAATAAAGCTGAATTGAAATGAATTTGTATGGGTGTTTTTATGAATATTGCTGTGAGTCAAAAATGTGGAATATTGCTTATTAATAAACTTAGGAGCTCCATTTCAGAGCTACACAACTTTTGTTAACACTGTAACTCATGCTGATCTTATTTCTCACAAATGTAATTTTGCACCGCAAAACAGCCATCGTCATTCCACGATCCTGCATGAGATGACACATATTCTCCACAGTCCTGGTTTTTGAAGTCATTAGGCTGTCCGGGCTGCCAGTATCTGATGAACAAGGTGAGAGACAGTAATCATTTCCTCCACTTTACTCCTACATTGTGATTGTTTGGTACCTCAGTTTGTCTTTTTAATTGAACTCTCATTTGCAAAAGTAGAAATAATACTGCGTACCACTGCAATCATGCACCTCCATAACCATCACCACCTCTTGATGTTTTTAAATGCATTCAAATAGGATGTACATTTTAATGCAGTGAATCCTCTGTGGATGTGGTTGTATGCAGTCTAAAATTTAGAGTGCAATAAATCACCTCCTGATCTTAGTGAGTTTAGTTCAACAACAGAATACAACACTAATCTTCGTACAGTGAAGTTGCACATAAAAGTTTGATAAATGAACCTTTTATATATTTAGGAAATATGTAAAATTATACTAGAGGTTATCATATGTGATCCTTTTTGTTCAGATTTGTGCGTTTAAACTCACGCTATGGTAACAGGGGTGCCATCCACCCAGGTCCAAACCCCCTCTGTAAGTGTGTCAGTGAGACCAATCCAAACATTTTGCCTTTGGCTCTTGTCCAGTATTTCGTTGACAAAAAGCTGTTAGAGTTGCACAAACAGAAGATGGATGACGTTACTGTTAGGGGGCGATCTCGTATCTAAATTGGAATATATAATGAATGGACTGGTACAGACAATTTCTACACATTGCAGTTTTGTAAAAACATTTGAATGACCCATAGAGCCACGATGACAGTCATTTGTCTTTGGCGTAGAGATCCATGTGTCCAACAAGATGGATTATAATAGCATTAATGATCCTTTAATTTTTCATTTTAGCTCCATCGCCTAATGGGGTTTTTGCAACATTGCAGTCATCTTTAACTGTACATGCAAACCTTAGCATGCCAGCTACCCAATACAAAGCCTGTAAAAATTCTTGCAATCACTGGCAAAGTTCACAGGTTCTGATTGTGCCTTTGTTTCTTACCTGTTCCTCAGCGCTGTCTATGACGAGTAGATCTGCACCGTCAGCGATGCAGGCTTGTCTGCTTTCCGTCCAGTTTTTCTTCAAGGTTGAGAGAAAATAACAGCTTATATCAAACTTTCTCCAGTGTGCCTGACAAGGAACGCCTGCAAATTCACCACATGGAAAAGGAAAAAATATCTAAAAGATCAAGAATACCACAATGGAGATTATGTTTATAAATTGAAATTGTGACATAGGAAGCATACCTCTTAGTGTAGTTGTCATCTTTTTGACTTTCTTTTGTAACTCTTCTCTAGCTGTGGTCAAAAAAGTGTAGTTGGTCTGTAACTGTTCCTTTTCCTTCCTCAGAGTATTATACCTGCTTTGAAGTTGCTCTTTCTCTTTCTGCATTGCGTTATAGCGCTGGTCAGCTTGATGTTTGCTTCTATTTACTGTATTGTAGCTCATTTGCAACTGGTCTTTCTCCCTCTTTAACCAAGTGTAATTACCTTCTAACTGAACTTCTTTTACTCTGAGTGCAGTAAAGAGAATGCCTAATGCATCCTTTTCTCTTTGCAGGTTACTGTAGCTGGTCTGGAACTGCTCTGCAACTGCTGTCAGGTTATTGTGATTAGTCTGTAAGTCCTCGAGCTTCCTCTGCATGTCACTGTATTTTGTCTCGAATTGATCTCTCTCTTGTCTTAAGTTGATTAAACTTGTTTGCAACCGGTCGCTCTCATTTTTCACATTACTAAAATTGGCCTCCAGCTCATCTCGTTTAGTAGTCAAAGAATTGTAGCGGTGCTGCAGCTCGTCTTTTTCCTTCGTGAGGTTGCTCAGTGTGATCTTCAACTGTCTAGTCTCCTTACTCAAAGCATCATAACTGCTCTCCAGCCTGTCCCTCTCTGCAGTCAGGTTGTCATTATCATTTTGGAGTTTCTCCTTATCTTGAGTGAGAGTATTGTAATTTGGCTGTGTTTGGCCTCCTGATGTAGGATGGATTATCTCATCTGTGAAATAAAAAGAAAAAAAAAGGACTTTGCTGGAGTCTATTGATTATCACAACCTGGATGTAAAAGCAGCAAAAAAGGGTTTTATTATTAATGAATAAAAGTAACTTACAGAATATAAATTGACCTATATGACTGCACAACAGGACAGCACACAGTAATCCGAGGCACACAGTGACACTTCTGAGGATCTGGTTTCTTCTGCGAAAATTCGCTGTTTTGAAAATAAGAAAAACACATCAGTTTTCAAATGAAACTACAAGCAAATATATCATTAGAGCAGTAAGATTGGTTAAAAATTAAGAAGTCCGTAGAGTCTTACTTTAGTTTCAGTTTTGGAATTTTTGAATCCATTAGAAATTCTTAAAAACATGCTTTACTTTGTAATTATGTATTACTGAGCATAGACCGGCATGATATTGGCCCTTTTATGGATTAAACATGAAATGTATTATTCAATAAAGTGTTCTCAAACTGAAGGCGTCTGAAGCAACTGTAAATAATAGCTGCTGTCAAACACACACACACAAAGCAAGACAAACTACGTTGGAAAAGTGCAAATTTATTCCGTTTGAAGTTTAATCTGAAAAACAGGTTAGTCTACATGTTATTCTGTGTACCCACTAGTTCTGTCCGGGTGTTTTTGGGGTGATACTGTACCTTGAGTAAGGAGATTGTTCTCCATATATAAGGTGTCATCAATTTCCATGGGGTCCGTTAATGTTCGTGGATTTTTTTTTTTTTTTCTGTTCAGCTAAGACATTTGTAGGTTTTCATTAAAAAGAGACATTTAGGTTCTAGACAATGAAAAACAGTCCTTAAGTTTCCAGAAGTGTTGATTTTACACTAAACTATACTAACATTCATAAACATTTCAATATAGTTCACATTCAATTTTCTAAATATAAAATAGTTTTTAAATCTGCACTTACCTCGCACTTAAATATGCACAATAGCAGAGAATTCAAAAAGGATTCTGCCGCTGACCAGTAAGAAATGAATGACTGTAATTCAGTATTTTTATTGTAGTGAAAAAAGGGCTGTCCCATGTCATCAAGCACTTGGCATAAGCTGATTGGTCGATGAGGAAACTACACAAAATCCACTTTATGTCTACGTTCCCACATTCAAGATACTTCCCAGTCAGACTTTTTCAAGGAAACAGCAAAGGTTAAATACCACAAAGTAGTGATTGAGGTTTTTTCTCTTTGACTGACCTGTTTGTTTTCAGACTTCCACCTTCTGTGATTTCTGTTCCCCTTTCCCACAGATTAAGTTCTCACAGAGGCTAAATGACTGAGGGTGTGAATGTGCTGAGATACGCGACATTTTAATAGAAAACTGCAAACTCAGTTTGTTCCACCATTTTGCCTGGCGGAAAGGCATGTGATCAGAGACGGAAAAGAGTGATATGTTGGTCACATGTCCGTCCGCCAGCCAAAGAAGTGCCGTACGAATTAGCGCGGAAAAGAGACTAGATTAGCAAGCTGGCTCTCGCTGGCCCTGTACCCATATCTGCAGCAGGTCTCCAAGGTGAACAGCCTCTGGCATGTTAGAACAAGGCAGCTAAGGGAAGTCGGCAAGTCAGAGCCATAACTTCAGGATAAGGATTGGCTCTAAGGGCTGGGTCGGTCTTTGCGGGGCTCTTCCGAGGCTGGTGGAGCAGTCGCTCCGTTGCCCTCCCCTCCCCATGCAAGGCGGGCCGTGCACCGCCGCTACTAGCAACTAGCCCGCCCGCTAGCGCTACTAGCCCGCTAGCGCTACTAGCCCGCTAACGCACCTGCAACTTTTAGTCTGGTGCGGCTAATGTATGAACAAAATATGATTTTTTCATAATTTCAAGTTGTGCGGCTAATATTCAGGTGCACCTTGTAAAATACGGAAAATACGGTACTTTGGGCTTTACTTTCCACATCGGCACTATTTTCTTATGCTCCTTCTTCCTGGTGTTGCTGTCCACTTATATTTGTGGCTTGATGGACAGTTTTTGCCTGGTTTTGGGTGGAACTGCTTATTTCGGTCTTGCCTTTGCACACTTGCAAGTCATCAGCTCACCAGGTCTGTGTTCCTTATTACAAGGTTCGGTTAATTCACCTGCCAGACTTGCCTGCTTTGCCCCATAGAGATCACCATTCACAGCCAGACCAAATTCTGCTTGTGGTTTCTGCACTCTGGTAAACACCTCACTTGGGTTTCTATTCTGCCCCCACCACTACCTCCAAGATAACCTAACACTTTGTCAGAATCAGAAAAGGAGATGAATGAAAAACAGCCTTGAATACACTACTCGGCCACTACTAATATCTGGTTATGCCATTGATAGCAAACAATGGAATTTTAAGAGTGTGAATTTCATTCTAAATCTCTCACTTTTTTGGGCAAAATTTGTGAGAGTTGGCAGGTGAAGACGGATCACTCCATGATCCCACATCAGATGAAACATATTCTCCACATTACTAGTTTTGGAAGTCATTGGGCTGTCCAGGCTGCCGATACCTGATCAACAAGGTGAGAGGGTCTTCTCCTCTTTAATCAAAGCTTAAGGAAAGCTTCTGGTCTACACTCTGATTGTTTTGTAACTTTTGGTTTGTCTTTTTTCATTTAAGTATTATTTGCAATAGTAGAAACAGTACTATGTAGAGTTGTGCTCTCATCCGCCCCCATCACCACCTCTGCGTGTTTTTAAATGCATCAAACGGGACATGAATTTTAATGCAGTGAAGTCTCTGTGGATGCAGTTGTGTAAGCTCTGAATTTGCATTCAATCGCTTCTAGATCTGGTTCAACACGGTTTTCTGTTGCTGAATTTTTGGATCGATATTAAAAGGATTTAGAGTTTAGTTATACACGGGATCTCTAGTTTAGAATGAATCATGGTTCATTTTATGTTAATAAAGAATTGAAAAAAATAAAACAACATATCACATGGAACAGTAAAATCAAGTTTTGTAAATTACACTCTGTAGAATTAGGAAATCTGTAAAGTTATAGCAGTGGTAATCATATGAGATCCTTTTTGTTTGTATTTGTACATTTAAACTTTTTGGTGACCGGGTCCCATTGACCCACATCCAAAGCCTCTGTAAGACTGTCAGTGAGGCCAGTCCAGGCATTTTGCCTTTGGCACTTGGCAGCTGTTAGAGTAGCACAAACAGAAGACCAGTAGATATAATTACTAAAGCTTATTAAAAATAAATAAATAAATGGACACATTTAACAGAGGGAGAAAGATGGCACAGTGATTAGCCATCGTAGAAGGTCCTGAGTTTGGGACCAGGCTTTTCTCTGTCTCCCTGTTTGCATGTGTACTCTGGCTTCCTCCCACAATCCAAAAACGTGCAATTACTGTGGTTAGATACTAGAACTAGTCATTCTAAATTGCCCTTAGATTTGAATGTGAATGGTTGTCTGTCTCTCTGTTGAGGGTGTACCCTGCCTCTCGCCCTATGGTAGTTGGGATAGGGTCCTGCCCCCCTGCGACCTTGATAATGGCAAGCAGAAGAGGAGGGATAGATGCATATATAAATATGAAGTACATGAAATACGCTGATCCATTTATGCCAGTAAACCTACTGCTGCTACTACTACTGCTATTTATTCCGTGAAATTTTTTATACTTAGATGGAGCATGAACAAAAATGAACAACTTACAGAATAGAAATGGACATATATTACTGAACAACAAGACAACAAAGTAGTAATTGTAACAAATGCACAGAGAACATAAACCACTTCTCAAGGACCATGACAGTCCTCCTTGATTACATTCTGGGATTGAGTCCAGCCATGAGATCAGAAAAGGGAACATGGCAGTTCAGGGGGGCAGCAAAGGCGAAGCAACTCAGCAGTAAACATAGAGCAACTCTTGGAGCCGGTCAGATGGTCAATGGCAGAGATGGAGCAACTCTGGGTCCTGACCGGGTGGCCAGTGATCAAGACACAGCAGCTCCGGTGACTTGGTATGGGACCATTGATGGCTGAGGTGATGAGAATGCAAAATAAGCAGCTCGGCCTTACTAGGGACTAGCTTGAAGGCCAGTGATGGATTTGCTCACGTGGCCAGGAGGCAGCCAGTGATGACAGGGAACCACAAGAAGCTTGAAGGAGGGCGATGGAAGTGAATGAGACCCTCTGGAGGTCGCCAAAGAAGTTGACTCTTAGCGGGCTGGTGTTGGCTAAAGCCACTGGACACCTCTGACTTGACTAAAGGCCGGCATTAGGGGAGGTGACTGGATACCTCTGGTGGCTTGACGGGGAGCTGATAACTGTAGTGGAGACAGGACTCCCTTAGATAACTGGCAACAGATGAGATGGGGCTCAGGACTCTGAGGTAGAGAGAGATCTATGGTGTCTGATTCTGCTGCTTCCTGCTATCCGAAATTCCTAACAGTGCTGTCAAAATGGCTACAATAAACTTGAACTTAATATTTCTATGTCTGTTAAAGTACACAATCTCTCTCCAACAGATCTGAGCACAGGTTTGTTCAAAGGTAAGTGGGAAATACATACATTACAGGACCCAGGCTTCACTAACTGTGGCAATAGCAATGAGCCAGCAAAGGCTGATGCTCAGCCTCTCTTTAAGAAGAGGTACTAACAAAGTCATCAGTCTCAGACACATGATCATCCACAGGTGAGTGGAAATCAGAAGGTGGGAATCTAGGTAAAAGCCCAACAATGCACAAAAACCAGCATACTGTATATACACACAGGCAGAATAGGAGAGAGACGAGAGAGAGAGAGAGTACAGAGAACTGGCAGATCCACATGGTGAGGACTGAGGGACCACAACAACATCCAGCATTTATTTATAGTCAGTGTGTGATACTAGAGCCTTTAAAGTTTTTTTGATGTAGGATCAGAAATGGCAGCACAAAATTGAACTACAATCAATTTAAACTGAGTGACTTTTTATTAAAATGCAGGTGATGCTAGTAATTAAGCAGGAACTAAACTTTTTCATTGTGACTTCTTTGAATTTGTGTTCTTCGTAGTTCGTAAGTAATACTTTGAAATTAGACTCCATTTGAAAGCTTTTAGACCTCCTGGAGTTTTACGTTTCTTTCATAATCACAGCACATTTCTCATTCAGAGAACACGATGCATTTATTTAACATTTCTTTTTAAGTTGTTACTGAACAAGTCCCACGCTTCGTCTGAGAACAACGTCAATGCTTCAGTGAAAACAAGCCGTTTGCAGGCGTTCTGCATTCCTCAACGTGACGAATTTTGATCCAGCTTCAGCACAGATGCAGCCCCAGTGGCAGCTGTTACAAACTGCTAGAAAAAAAGATTTGGAGAAATGTGACCACAGAAATGTGCCATTTGTCAAAATTTTTAATATGACAGAAACGGCTGTCAAGCTGACAAGTGCCAGGAGTCCCAGCAGCTGATGTTTTGATTTTTCTCACTGCTGCATTAGACATTGTCGGGAAAAGACAGGCTGTCAGGCCAGCTGTGCTGTTTTGTAAGTATTGATCCCTCTCTCCACGTGGAACACTTAGCTCCGTCTCTGTACTGTTGTAGGAAACAGAGTGCTGAGTGTTTCTCTGGCTCAGACTGAGCTGATTGAATTCCTTCGAAGAAAAGCACCGAGTGCTGAATTAACACTTTGCTGAGGTTTATTTCAGGCCTGTAGCTACATTCAGTAGATCCCAGATGCATCACTTGTCATAACAACATATGCTGTATATTATAATCATAATATTCATATAATAATTTACCGTATATCTTCCAATTGTAGCCCGGGCGTTTATTCAAAAAATTATCCGGCCGGCCAGGTGTTTAAAAGAGACCGGCGGTTATTGGCTTTTATTTCCTTCTCGGGATTGTTGTGGAAGTGAGAGGGAAAGAGGACCCAGGCGCGGTTTTTAGACTGAGGTGAAAAGACAGTGCGTTTACTTACAGTGCTCCAAAACATATTCCAACAGTTCACAAATAATGCAGTTCCCAATTGTGCTCCTCCTTTGCTCCAGAGTGTCTCCTTGTCTGTGGTAGCCGAGTGCACGAGTGGTGCTCCCCGAAGCGTCTCTCCGCCCGACTTACCAGGAGAGGACGTAAAAGACCAGAAAATCACAGTTAGCAGGTTTGCTAGCCGACAGTTCCAGTTCTGTGTAATAATCCCACTTCGATGGTCGCTGCAGCTGGCTGAGTGTTGAGATGCGGGAGGACCGACGACAGCGCGGAGGGTTTTTTTTTTTTTTTTTTTGGTTGACGTCC
>VURO01032810.1:6135-16247 GCA_015108175.1 Pelvicachromis taeniatus | reverse complement strand
CTTTCATATTAAGGCACGATACGTATGGTACACGTACGGTAAAACTAAAACAACACTTTCTTAAACTTCAAACAAAACTAAAATTGCACTTTCTTAACTGTATGAATTGTAAAAAATGAATTGAATTGTCTAAACTTACGTACACTTAACATTACGTAGGAACGTATGATACATTTTACGATAATCGTCTGTTTTTGCCTTTTTGGCTGCATTTTCGGCACCGTCACATTAAAAAAAAAAAAAAATGCACTTTTTTTACTGTATGTATGTACGGACGTGAGCCAAGCAGGTGTCATTATAAAGGGATAAGCCAACGGGGTAGTAAGGTTTATTAATAAGTCAGATGACTCAGGTTAACTCTCTGCCATGTACATCAACAGCATACGGTCTAACTTTCCGGCCCAACACCAACTTACTCGTGTCACACTCTAAAACATCCGTGCAGCAACACAATCCACTGTGAAACAAATCATCTTATAAACAATAATTCACATTATTACAGCGGCGACGTAACGGAGCTCGGCTCGTAAAATGGGCAGGCCTCGTACACCGGGGAGAAATTTTGCTCGGATCGCGGCTCGTAAACCGAAATACTCGTATACACGTATACAGAGCTGCTTGTAACCCGGGGTTCCACTGTACACACAACAGTAAGTGAAAACTTCACCATTTAGCATGCCTAGCATTCTGCTCTGACTGTGACTACTGTAAATTTATTTTCTATGGTTATTTGGACAAACCCAGCCAACACTTGACATAAAATTAGTATCTCAACAGACTTTTATCCATTACCAAGTTCTCAGGTTATTGTGTTCTGTAGCTTTTGTGGTCTGTGAACACGCTTCCAATGACAAACTAATGTACTGTGAATCAAAGCTGCACTAAAAACAGCATGCTCAATCCCCATTGAGGGAGACTCCATTTCTAGTCACATCAGTATTGTTAGAAAAACTCACTTGTCAATAGGTATCTTTTTCCAAGTACATCTAAAGCTTGTATTTAGACTTTTCTGAATGATCTCTGTGTTTGCTAGTCAACTAGTTAAATCGCAGCATAGTCTGGGGGGGGGGGTTGATTGGGATCCTATCATAATAAACCTCTTCCTCTATGCCAGGTACTAATGATGGCTTTACATAATGTACCTTTGGCCATTCAATAACAAAACAAGACGAAGATAATATTTCTTCTGAAATAGGGCAGGTATAATAAGCATCAATTAGAAAGGCATACTTCTAGTAATGTCTTGTTTTATTCCATTTTTCTATACTATTCATGGACATTCATGTCATTTTGTGCCAGACATAGGTTTCTGACAGTGGTTTTGCTACCGTCTACCATGATTTATTTTCTTTTCATGAGGCAAATAATCTCTCTCTTTGCTTAGTTGCCAAGGCTTGGCTCAGACTCGTGGTCAGTCTGCTGCTCTCCATGTCTTTCTTTCCTTCCCATACTCTATCTCGCTGCAGTGCCCACAAGCCCCAGAGCCAAACTCCACCCTGACTCACTCACACAGCATCCATTATGTATGGGCCAGAAATGGAAGAATAACAGGCTTGGGGCAAAGAAGTAAAACATAAATAAAATACAACAAATTTAGGGAGAGAAAAAAGGAAGCGGCAGTGGTTATATCTATATTTGCTATGTGCTCTGAATATGCATACCTTTTCAGCATTAGAAGACTGATATTAGCTAAAATACTGCTAAGATTAGTCCACTTTATATGACTGCAAGTAGAATGTAGCATACAGTTAGGTCCATAAATATTTGGACAGAGATAACTTTTTTCCAATTTTGGTTCTCTACATTACCACAAAATTTTTTTTGAAATGAAAACAACTCAGATGCAGTTGAAGTCCAGACTTTCAGCTTTAATTCCGTTGGCTGAACAAAAATATTGCATCAAGATGTGAGTAACTAAAACATTTTTAACACATTTTCTTCATTTTAGGGGCTCAAAGGTAATTGCACTAATCAAATATCTGAAAATAAAATGTTCATTTCTAATACTTAGTTGAAAACCCTTCGCTAACAATGTCGGCCTGAAGTCATGAACTCATAGACATCACCAGATGCTGGGTTTCCTCCTTTTTAATGCCCTGCCAGGTTTTTACTGCAGCGGCTTTCAGTTGCCGTTTGTTTGTGGCCTTTTCCGTCTGAAGTTTAGTCTTCAACAGGTGCAGTCCAATTGAGCCTGATATTGGCTCAATTGGGCCAATATCAGGTGAGTGACTTGGTCATTCAAGAATATTCAGTATGTCTCTGAACACCTCAGAATTTATTTGTCTGCTTCTATCCTGTGTCACATGATCAACAAACGCTAATGTCCCAGTGCCACTGGCAGCCATGCACGCCCAACCCATCACACTGTTCCTGCCACAGATGATGGGATGTGCTTTGGATCATGAGCTGTTCCACTCCATACTTTTTTTTTTGCCATCATTCTTGTAGAGGTTGATCTTGGTTTCATCTGTCCAAAGAATGTTTTTCCAGAACCACGCTGGCTTTTTTAGATGTTTTGTCCAATCTAGCCTTTCTATTCTTGAGGCCTATGAGAGGTTTGCACCTTGCAGTGAACCCTCTGTATTCAATTTCATGCAGTCTTCTCTTTATGGTAAACTTGGATAGCAATACGTCTACTTCCTGTAGAGACTCTCTCACTTGGTTGTTTGTTGTGAAGGGGTTTTTCTTCACCATGGAAATGATTCTGTGATCATCCACCACTGTTAACGTCCGTGGACATCCAGATTTTTGTTTGCGTTGCTGAGTTCACCAGTGCCTTCTTTCTTTCTTAGGATGTACCAAACTATAGATTTTGTCACCCCTAATAATTAGCAATTTCTTGGATAGGTTTTTTTCTGTTTTTACAGCTTGAGGATGGGTTGTGTCACCTGCACGGAGAGCTCTTTTGACCATGTTGTCAGTTCACAGCAAAATCCAAAAGACCTAACTATAGATACAGTGGATTTCTAATATTCAAAATAAAAGATGGCTCACTATAGCTCCAAGCAAAAGACACACCCAAACGTTTACACTGCTGATGAGTCTCCTGTCAGCAGTGTTACCCATGCATGATGAATCTGTGCTGCTGTCTATTATATGATTAGTGACAAGGTTAAGCGTACTGCTAATAATAACAGGCCTGGAGCGAAGAAGCAAAAACCTAAATAAATTACAACAAATGAGGTTATTGATATATCTGTTATTGTTATAGCTACATGTTTGTCTTTGCTATATGGGGTGACTTTGCATAGAGATTTTTCAGACGTGTGGTCGTTAACCATGTGACATGAACTTATCAGCCATTTAAATAGTGCCCAAGTGAATATCGCACCAGTCACACAGGCCTAGAGACCGGTGAGTGACCCCATGGCAACCACCTATCACTAGGGAAAAATGTGTGCGCCACAGCTAGTCAGCAAAAACCTGCTTGTGATTGCTTGGCTGGTAGCATATTGTTGCAGTTGCTTGCATCGGAACAACAACCTACAGGAACACTGCCATCTAGTCGGGAATAGACAGATATTTTCCTAGCAACCACTGACTGTATCACAGTCAATATGTCAGCCAAATCTTGAGCATCTCCACATCATTGCAACTTTATCTGTTGACATCAAGCACTCAAGGCTGGCGATACGTTTTGTGGAATCCTCACCGAAACCATCACACACCTAATAATACTGCCAAAAATAAGGGAAATCAGAAATATGAGTAATGCCTAAATAATTAAAAGCAGGTATAGCATTTAGGTTAATATATCATGTATGCTGGGAATTTGTAGCAGCATGTTGTTGTTTGGTCCTTATTACTGACTGTAATAACCATTCTTCTTACTGTGAGCACATTAATGAAATGTTTTAAGTTTTTATGTTTTGTTTGGTGGTTCATCTTGGCCCTGACCTGCTTTCCTACTACAGGAATCTCAGCCACGCCACTTCTCATTTGGCTCTCATTTTATGCAGACATCCCACAACCACATGACCCTTTTAACCACAACAAGAGCCGAGGCTTAAATTGGCTATAAGACGTGGAATCAAAAGTGTCCTCATTTGGTTGGAAAATGAAAAGGCTGTGCATATTCATGCAAATCGTAAATTTGAATTAATTTACAATGCAAATTATAAACAAGCATGACTTTATTTGGACGAATGCTCAGTGAATGAGAGAAGTCTATAAAACGATCCTCCGTGGCAAGCTGAAATGCTTTTTCTCTAAAACACATTAACTGAGATCTCTGACTGAAGCGAGGAGTTCTTTGTCAAAAAGAAGAGAAAAATCCTGTACAAAGAAATGGATTTTGTGTCTCTTCCTCTTCTCATCCACACAAAGATTAGGTTATAAGGTTTCTTCTCTTCCATCTTCTATCAGACAAAGATACCGACTACAAGGTTTTCTGCTCATCAAGAAAAAAAATCCCCAATTAATTTGCTTATGAACTCCAACAATTTAGGCATGTCTTTTTTTCTGGGAAATAGAAATGCCATTTCCTTTTCGCATGGCAACTGTTGGAAGGCACGCAGGTAGTCAAGCATGTGAGATAATGATTGCAATCATGCAAAAACACACACACACACACATTTACCTAAAATCGTTTGCCATTATGGAAAAAAACCTGAAAGGTATATTGAGTCGTTTACCTCTGCTTCATAGCAGTAAAAGCATTCAAGTGTGGTTTATGATTCCACCTACGCTATTTGTTCCCTAACAGCACAAACTGACCTTAAAGGACAAGAGCTAACCGGTCATGTGTTGGTGTTCTGATGTCTCTTTTGCCAAATTGCAAACTCAGATGTCATGTCAGGCCACTGCTAATCAGTTTTTTTTTTTTAAAAACAAACCCTCCTAATGTTGGGGGGCGGGGTGGCTCGCCCCTTGATCGGAAGGTCGACGGTTCGAACCCACCCAACAGCTAACCTGAAGTACCCTTGAGCACGGCACCGTCCCCCACATACCGCTCCCCGGGCGCCGGATTGGTGGCTGCCCACTGCTTCACTGAGTGAATGGGTTAAATGCAGAGACTAATTTCCTACGGGATCTATAAAGTATACATTATTATTATATTCTCTTTTACATGTTGGAGAAGGATACAAAAGGATGAAAGCGTCAAATAAAGAGAAGCAAGAGGATAAAATTACTGCAACTAAATAAGTCACTTAGTCTTTCGCACTGCCTGCCTTCCTCTGCTGCCACATGCTCAGTCAGCAGATTAGCCACTTAAAATGCATTGGGCTTTCTTTCCGAAAGACCGACTGTTTGTAACAAATGATCCCCATTAGCTATTTATTGCAGGTTCTAGAGTATGGATGAACGAGAGGACAGTTAGATTGTTGCACAGCCTTTTTTCTCTAAATTTGTTTTTATGCGTGAACTCTGAACATTTACTGACAGGAGAGCGTCTGTGTCAACGCCGTCTCACTGCTGGTCATATCCAAGCTCGCGTGGAGGCGATCACACATTACACCAATGGCAATGTCAGTGTAATGCATGGTCTGACCTGATTTAGATGTTTGTGTTCTCACATGCTGCAAAAGCTGGAGAAGTTACGAGTTACAGCAAAACGAGTGAAAGCGTCTTAAGAGAGTTTTATTGCATCTTTGTTACGGCTACAGATGTGCAGACTCTGGATGCATTATGAGAAGTTATACAAATTTTTTAAAACTAGCTTGATTAGGAATTGGAAAAAGAAGGTAAAAAAAATTCGATACTTGAGAGCACTGAGGACTGGGACTTGTATAATTAATGTCCTTGCATATGGTGTCTTGCCAGCAATAGATCTCCTTTAATAGGCACACATTGTGAAATATATAATGGAAGGTGGTTCAGCACAGCCTCCCAGTCTGCCACTCTCACAGTCAAAAGATTGGTGGAATAAAATTGCATTAGCATATTTAAACTAGCTGTGCTTATGAAATAAAGGTGTCATAAAACATTTATAACCACGCCAAGTATATATATGTGACACATTACAACTCTCTATAGCGGCGAGGGTTCACTTCCAAGGGCATTCTGATTACTCTCATCCCCTTTCTAAGACAAATAGCATGCAGGCAAGAGCCAAACATAAAATGCTTTGTATATACTGTGATATGACACGTAGCAGTCTCACACAATATTCCCTTATATTGTTCTTCAGCACTCTTAAAAATCTACTTTACATTTCATGTTTAAGTGTCTCGCTGCTATAAAAAAATATATTTTAGCATGGATATAATCATGCAGGGTGCATCATGTGTTGCTGAAAGTTTTTAAAATATAAACTTGTCCTCCTAAAAAGTGGATTTATTTTTTGATCTAGCTAGCAGGGGCTGGCATTTAGAGTAAAACAGACAACAAAGCCGGGTATTTTTTACTGCCTGGATACAATTTTGATTGACATATGAGCGTGCAGCGTCCATCCCTCCTTGATGATGACTGGTTTAAAAAAAAAACTGACCAATGGGTGACTATGGTCAGTAGTCATTTTAATCTATCTAGGCGTATCTAGTCTGGGGTAGCTGTGCTGGCTGATAAGCTGACCAACTGGAAACAGGAGGCACCGGAGGCCCTGAGGTAGGTGGAGAAGGTGAAGACAGCATCGGAAAAGTCAAAGTGATGCTGCCAAGGGCTGAGGCCTCAGGAACAGCACTACATCTTATCTCCCGCTGCCTCTCAGTAGACCTGCAGCCCTGATTTGGATGCAGGTCATTTAGAGCAAGGAGGGCGGCTCTCAATCAAAGCAACTGGCCTCCCTGAATCCTCGGAGATGCTGCTTTATATGAGGAGAAATGTCGGCAATGGTACCATTGCTCAAAAGTTTACAACCTGACAAAAATCTAGCATTTTTTTTTTCCTACTGTTTCAGAGTTTGTGCCTGAGTTTTCTGTATCTGCCTGCCAAGACAAACAGATAAAACAGGCAAAGTGGGACTTGAGAGACTAATTTATTTGAATTTCATATTCTTTGTGGCAGAAATTAGAATTTGTTAGCTCTGTGTGACATGCATAATAAACGTCTTAGACTACCTAGCTGCTGACATTAAGGGAGACAGACGACAGGTAGTTACAGTAAGAAACTTTGCTAAAACGTAAGTGGTGGAAGAACAAAGTGCTGCAGGTTTACTAAGAGCCAAAGACTAAAATAGCAAATAGACCCTGAACAGCTAAACAAATGCACCACACTAGGGAAGCCAGCAGAAACAGGATGCAGATCACTCGATCGTTTTACGTTAACGGAGGGAAGACACAGACAAAAGGAACACCAGGGATAATATGGCATAGGCGTGTTCGGTCACACAGTTAAAAGGGTGGGCAAAGAAAAAAGGACAGGAAATAAAAACACAGAAGGACATGTGGCAACTACAACAAAACAGGAAGTGACTGAAAGTAATGCAGAAACACAAGAAGCAAAGTAGTGCACAAACAAGAAGACACTCAGAAGCACAAAAGGAAATGAAATAAAACTAAGGTGACATCGTGGCAGACGTCCAATCAGCTTCAGTGGCAGTCGGGTTTTCTATCTGTTCCGGAAGGAGTGTGAGCAGTGGAACAACGTGCCCGGCACTCTTGCAGACCATTGTCTACATTTTGTTGCTGTGAACGGAACCCAGGGGTGCAGTGTCTAAACTACGTGGAACAATCGACAACGTGGCCTCTTCCTGTTGGTGTTTGTGCTGTTATTGGTTGTTGAGCTTAGCTAGTTTCACAGAGAAGACAGCAACAATATACGAAGAACTTTACAATGCATTAACCCAAACGTTTCTAATTTTAACTCTTCACTGAAGCCATTGTCTGTGCTTCTCATAGGTGCTTTAAATCATCTTTCATGGGTATTATTTACATTGTTTCCTGTCCTCTCACACTCGCCTTCCTTCTTAAGCCAAGTTTTCAACCAGCAGTCAGATTCAACCAATGCTCTTATTATGTCTTTGAAAAACTGCACTGAATTTGTGTCCCTGTAGCCTTTGGGTCACAATCTCCCCGTCCTTGTAGCCCAGTCTCACGGAAACAGCCATCAACACATGACCATAAATCCTACATTAAAGGGGCTCAGCTTCTTCCCGATGCACTTTTTTCAGCATCACCCTGGGCCCTTACCACCACTGGTGATGTCTCGCTGAGCGTATTCCTCCATCTGCATGTGCACACAAGAAGGTTTAAAACTGTTAAAGACAGTGCATTTGTGCTGCTTATTCGATATTGCTGTGAACACCACTGCTTTAAGCCACCTGGGCAAACAGGTTATTGCCATATCAATCATTTACAGCGGCATCCAGCAGTCGAGACCACAGACAATATTGACCAACAGACTGACAGAGATTAATGCTGCTGCACATAAACAGACCTATTCACCGCCTCTTCTACCTATCCCCTTCACCAGACACCATCTATTCTCTTCTCTTCTGTTCTCTCAGTTATCTGTTTTCTCCTGTACTCTTTAAGTCATCTATTTTCTATTGTGTTATTTGTCATTCTCAACTTTCCTCCCTTCTATTTTGTTATCTTTTTGCTTTGCTTTTCTTCCTCCAGCAAGAATAAGAACAAATCCCAGTCTGCTAGCTGTGACTTAAGTTTGACCTTTTAAGCTTTAGAAAATTGGATTATATTAGGCATTAACCAAAATATGAATTAAAAAAAAATAATGACTGTAATGTCTAATAATTTACTTGAAACCAGCTCATTTGACTGAAAATACCTCAGAATTAAAGGGTCCATAGCTGATTGACATAATAATCCAAAGACATTATGGATGCACAGAGGTATACTGTACGTTAGATGCAGAAGCAAATGTACAAGCCAGATATCGAGAGAGAACTGTGCTGTGCTCTGCGGAAAATAAGTGTGAGTGCAGCGACAGTTTATGACATGATGATTCAGACGATATATAAAGCATAAATCACCTCATGAACGAGTTAGTTTTGGCAAAAAGTATCATAAATCAGTCGTTTCTACTAATGTGTTCCTGTGTGTATGCAGAATACCTTGTGTTGTCATTGGTTGAGCATGCACAAATCTCTGCATAAACTAGGTCTACAAGCATTTCAGACACAAATCCAGGATTAATTTCAGACCATAAATGCACAAAAATGCCGAAACCTTGGTTGTCTTAGAGAATTTAAACACATTCTTTAACCTAATATACATCATTTTGTATGAATGTTGTATACACAGTTGTCCAAAACAACTTTTAAAAAAATGCTTGGATTCCATCACAGTGTAATTTCTGGCCATTGTCCCACAGATGCTGACTTGTCTTGTTCAGCACCCCCCCCCCCCTTTTTTTTCCCCCCATTTTTATCATATATACTGTGCTGTCAAGTTTTTAATGAGTGTCTCTAAAAGCAAATAATATTCTGCATCTATAATATTTCTGCCTATGCGTCGATTCTTTTTTCTTTCTGTCCTTTAACCAACGAAACACTTAGCAAAGTTGTGCACTTCCTGGTTTCCTCTTTGGAAACTATAGTTTCGATTTCTCCAGTTGGAAATTCTCGTCCATTATTGCTTTAGTTCTGTAAGCTACTCTCTTAAAATATAGTCTCTGCTATACGAGGAGGTTCATATGTTTCCCTGCATCGGGAGCACGAGTCTGTTGTTTTCTGTTACACTAATGCACACACTGTATGAACAAAATTTGTCCTGCACACATTTTTGACTTATTTTATGCACATGGTAAAAAAAAAAATCTATTAATGTACACTTGTAAGGCTCCGTGAGCGGGTGAGGCACTTATTTCAAACAGGTTATTCCTTCAGTTAGACATCTCCCCACACATGACTGATGAACACATAGATTCACTTTAGATTTTTTTTTTTTTTAGCCAGAAAACCACGATGCCTGTTTTGCAAGCACAATAACCCCACAACCTCACGAGACCTTTTTCTGAGTTCAACGTTTACTTTAAAATGCCATCCTCAAAGATGGAAAACAGCTTATCAGTTTGTAAGTCATGTGTGAAGCATTTGAACTGTTCTAACCTGCAATAAAGTTTAGGGAAGAGCAAGTCGTGACATCCAAACCGATTCTGTTTGTGCAGTAATGCGCACAGCTCGCTGGCTCAGTTATATCAGATGCTCCAAAGATGACTTTTAAAGGCTCACATTTACACCCCCCCCCCCCCCCACACACACACACACACAC
>VURO01032808.1:0-12726 GCA_015108175.1 Pelvicachromis taeniatus | reverse complement strand
TCGGGCATCTGATAAGGATGCCTCCTGGGCGCCTCCTGGGTGAGGTGTTCCGGGCATGTCCCACCGGGAGGAGGCCCCGGGGCAGACCCAGGACACGCTGGAGAGATTATATCTCTGGGCTGGCCTGGGAACGCCTTGGTGTTCCCCCGGATGAGCTGGAGGAGGTGGCTGGTGAGAGGGAGGTCTGGGCTTCTCTGCTTGGGCTGCTGCCCCCGCGACCCGGCCCCGGATAAGCGGAGGAAGATGGATGGATGGATGGATGGATGGATGGATGGCATCAGGGTCTGTGAAGTGACTAAATCCACAGTGCTGATGGACACACATCTGTGGGTTGTCCTGCTGATGGACACACATCTGTGGGTTGTCCTGCTGATGGACACACATCTGTGGGTTGTCCTCTAAAGCACTTTATTTTAGTGCTGGACAGCAAACTAACCACAGCTGCTCGATTGTTTCGCTGTTTTTAAAGGCACATGTAGCACTTCTAAACTTCTAATTTCACATATTTGTAGTTTTTAAGTTTTAAGACTAATTCTGTACGACACGCAGCTTATTTTTGCTAATGGGGAGGTTTCTCATGTGAACACGGCAGCTTCCACACAGCCAAGGACGCTTCATGTAAACCAATTATTTGAGATTAAAACAAAAACACTATTCTTCGTGAGTATTTATTTGACCTCAGGGAGCTCGACGTCGGTTCAGAGGAGAATAAAAGCATTTGTTTCTTTCTACATCTTCCTCTCTCTCTCTTTGTTTCTACGCCTCGTTCTTCCTATTTTCTGCCCTCTCATTTCGTCCTGTATTTACATCTCCCACGCGCCCCCCCCCCCCCCGCATACTCATCTCCTTGTTATTAACTCATCGGTGTTTGTTGCTGAGAAGAAGCTCACGTTGTTTCAGAGCGTCTCTAATGTGCTTTATTTGTTCATTTTGCATAATCTACATTTCCATGTTTATTTATACCTCTCTCTCTGTCTCTCTGCCTCTCTCGCTCACACACACACACGTGCACGTGATTTGAAGATCACATGATGTTTTTAAATGTTTTAGATAAGCTGCACACGAAGAGAGACGAGGAGGGAAGTGCACAGCCAAGGAACGAGAAAGATCGCACACTGATAAATAAGCGGTCTTGTTAGCATTGTGTTAGCTTTTACAAAGACATTGTTGCTCGTTGACTGGCTGCCAGATATCTGTTGCCGTGTTTCACTGAACAGTTGACTGTATATGTAAACAGAAACATCTTGTCATCTGTCAGAGACTCGCTCAAACCTCCTCAAGCCTGTTTCAAATGTGCAGGATGCAAGAAGGTTTGAGAAGATGATCCCTTCCAGACTCGCCATCTTTAACCTAACTATAGGAGGCCTTCAATGCATTTTAATTATACATGACGACTTCTGGAACTGACCAAGGCCCTGAATGATCTTTACGAAAGATCAGACCACCTGGAACTCTGTTAGGAGTGCCTTCAATCTCTTCTGGAACAACTTCAGGAATGCCTCGCATATTCAAATCTGCCTGAAGCCGGTCACATGCACTGGAAATCTCAAGTGCTCACGTTGAAGACAACGCACCTTGGTGGTCCTCTTAAGAGTAGTTGACCCACCCTGTTCTTGTGTGAGCGGCTAACATCACATGAGGACCCTTCACAGGCACCGTTCCATGGCCCTTCTTTTAAATCATCCCAACGTCTTAAAGACATTTGTAAAATAAATAAATAAATAATAATAATCTTTTTCTGGATTTTCTGGAAAATCTTCATGAACATCTTACCTCCACAAGTCCTCCTGTATCAGGTATTACTGTAACTTCATAAAGAACATGGAAGTTCTTTATATATTGGCCTAGAAGTGCATTAATCACTTGCAAATCCAAAGTCCTTTCAAGGAATCAATGAATGTAAGGATTACAGTGAAATCAAGGGGTTATTGAATTACATACAGGAGTTCCTCAAGACCTCCGTAAACAACCCTGCTACATCTTTAAAGTTGTTCATCAAGACCTATATAGCGTCAAAGAAGTCTTTGAATTTCTCAAGGACACCAAGAACCTTCTAAAATGGTTCTTGAACACCTTGAAGGATGGATAGAATTCCTAATGAGCCCTGCAGGGAGGTCCGGACACTCAGCAGGACTCCCTGAAACTCCCTCATCGACACATTCGGCCACTTCATGATGATGATTGAGATATCATTGACCAGATTCAGCATTCTTTGGATTCACCTAAAAAAAAAACTAGATTTCTCGCACTGAACAAGAGTTTCTAAAGTCAGCCGTGTAGACTAGAGTACCGATATGATCCTCCAGGTGATAAATGATTGGAGCAGAAGAAGATTATAGTTCCTGAACTGTGTCACGGCTTTACTTTGTCAAAGTCATGAGTCACTTTCTAATATCAGTGACCATCCATTGTACAGATTACACTAAACGGCTTGAATATCATCCTTGTCTTCTCTTCCTGTGCTCTTCTTTATTTCTCTTCCAACACTTCCCACAGTGGCTTCAGTGTCTGTAAATCAGCTTAATGTGAAATCTGTGCTGAGGGAAACAAGCTTTGACCCTCAGGCGACCGGCATAGCTGCGAGCGTTATTAGCGGCTGTGGGGGATGATGGCAGGGCAGCAGAGGTCGACCGGTAGATTCACAGCTGAGATTTCATTTCCTCTGTTCTTCTGAACTGAGGAAGTTTTTACTGAAGACATATGAATATCAGTTTTGTTTTTTAAAGCAGTCCAAGTTCTGGATCAGGTTAGTTGTTACTAATGTTAATGGTAAACCTCTGAATGGGCACACGTTACCCTCGATAACAACAGACCAGCAACAGCTGGGTGGAAAAACCATAAAACAGGTTTTCACCTTGGAACTGGAGACTGTCTCGTCTTTAAGAGGAAGTCAGTCCCTACTATAGCTCTGTGTATTTATAACCCAGTATAATAGAAGCACACTCACGTTTCAGAGAACACTGCATTGACATCCTAACACAGTAAGAAAATGAAACAAAGTCTTGAGTTCACACCTTAATCAGGTGCCTAGTCTCACATTAAAATTTGCAACAGCTAAAATGGTCTAAGCACAAGATGTAATAATAATAATAATAATAATAAATGTTATTTATAAGACGCCCAAGGACACAACAATAGAAAAAACAACAGATAATAGAACAATGACAAAACGAAGAACAATAAAAACATAAGCACAAGATAAAATTAACAAACAATAGGTTCACAGTGAATATGCAGATTTGTTTTGATGAGTTTTGAGTTGAGATTTAAACTGGGGGAGAGAACCAATGTTTCTTATATGTGGGGGGGTAGAGAGCTCCGCAGCCTGGGAGCAGAGCAGCTGAAGGCTCTGCTTCCCGTGGTGCTGAGGCGGGAAGAAGGCACAGCAGGCTGGACAGAAGAAGAAGATGGAAGTGAGCGGGCAGAAGAGGTAGAAACAGGTCACAATGGTAAGGAGGAGCGAGGTTATGAAGGGCCTTGAAGGTGAGTAGAAGAAGTCTGTATTTTATCCTGAACTTCACTGTGAGCCAGTGAAGCTCCTGAAGAACAGGGTGATGTGCTGATAGGAGGGGGTTCTGGTAATAATGCCAGCAGCAGAGCTCTTACCAGCTGAAGCTTATGGAAGGATTTTTGGGGAGACCATGCAAGAGAGAATTGCAACAGTCAAGGCGGGAGGTAACGAGACTATGGACCAGAAAGGAGGCGGACCCGCGGCCCACTTTGCGGGGCTCTTCCGAGGCTGGTGGAGCAGTCGCTCCGTTGCCCTCCACCTGCAAGGCGGGCCGTGCACCGCCGCTACTAGCAACTAGCCCGCTCGCTAGCACTACTAGCCCGCTCGCTAGCGCTACTAGCCCGCTAGCGCTCCTGCGGCTTTTAGTCTGGTGCGGCTAATGTATGAACAAAATATGATTTTTTCATAATTTCAAGTTGTGCGGCTAATATTCAGGTGCGCTCTGTAGTCCGGAAAATACGGTAGATAAACCTATGATAGCAAACTTGGGTGTCCACGCCCCCCACCGGGCAGGGTCACCCCTTCATTTATGGCTCAGGGGTAAAGAAACTTGGCATAATATTGGTTCAACATGGGATGCAAATATTGATGTTGTGAGTCATCTAATTTACTCAGAATTTCTGTTTTGGTTTTTTTTATGTGAAAAGAGAAAAGAAACCTAAAAGTTAATTATCATCTAAGCAAAAGTTTAAAAGACCCAAAAATTAGCCCCCGACTTGAGTTGCCAAAGACACTATTTTGTCCCCAGAGGGAAGTTAAGTCCCCACCAACAGTGTAGCTGTGTAAAGGTATCGAGGTCCCCAAGGAACATGAGTAATACAGAGAAAGTTCATACGACACTGACTTAAAGTGCATTCATTACCTGGAGACTTACCCTGACCTTCAACCAAGTCTTCATACTAGTTTTATAAAGTATAGCCCATTATGGCGATGGGACCTCACAGTATCTCAATATAAATAGATTTGCCCCCATAACATGAGTAAAAAGTGTGTGAATGTGTGTGTGTGTGAATGTGTGTGTCTGCACATGTCTAACAAACCATCTGTCTCAATTTCTGTCACATAAAATCGTACTTTAATCAGATTATGAAATCTTCTGACCACCAAAACCCCCTGAAAGATCATAGGCTAGTGTACGTAACCGTGGTAACAGCCCCACCCTTTTAGGCCCGGAGGCATGGAAGTAAGTGTGTGTGTGTGTGTGTGTGTCAGGGGATTTGTGATGAAATGAGGATTTCCTAATCACAAAGCAACAAGATAAATTACTTTTTTGCCATGTTGAAGGACACTGTGAATGAACGGTGTTTGGGTGTGTGTGCGCCTGTGTGTGTGTGTGTGCCTGTGTGTGTGTGTGTGCCTGTGTGTGCGTGTCTCTGGGGTAAAAGTAAAGAATCAAATCCTTAATTACATTTTGCAATAAATTCCTGGTAGTGCTTGTTGAAGGGAAGAGACCGAGTGTGTGCTCGTGCTTATGTATCTCTGTGAGGACCAATGAAGGTTGTTGAACTTGTAAGGACATTTCAGTCGATACACGGGCTTGAATGATTGTCCAGGTTTAATTTTAGTCTGAGGTTTAGGCCAGAAGCTATATTTTTGCCATTTTATATTCTACAACTGATTAACATGAAAAGCAATTCTGGGAAATTAAATATTTCTATTATGATAAATTATAGATATCCTATTTTTTCTACTTCATTGGTACGAGAGAATTTTGCCTTTAAGTTATAAAATAGTATAAAAGTACACGATATGAGTGTGCAGCAGATTGTGACAGTATCATATGGTGAGTGTTTTCTGTGAACGTGAAGAACGTGGAGAAAAATGTGTCCAGTGTTGCTACATGAATAAATATGAACACTATTACACACTGCAGCTACAAAGGTCACTGATTTCACACACAAAATGATCCGGCCTAAAAATGTTTAACACAATCAGGTGTTTAAAAATACATATAAGAAAACACTTTGTACAGATACAAGGAGTCATTTTAAACATCTTGTTTGCACGTACGACCCACGACAGCGCTGATGGCGCGCTTATGCGTTTCAGCATTTTTAACCATTTTTAATTGCACGGTTGCCGTCTCAACACACCTCGGCTGCAGATTCCCTGCTGCCCGCCACACGTACACAACAACAACATTAACTCAGGGACCCAGTGCATTGTTTTATGCTGGCGAGGCGTGGTTGCGGATGCTGAGGTGCGTTCTGCAGCGGCGCGGCAGACCACGCCCCGCCACATAACCCGATCACCCGACTGAGGCCACCCCACCCACCTGCGAGTGGGAGAGGGAATCAGCCCAGATTGTCGGGGCCCCCGGCCCAGCGACAGGCAAGCGTGAGTTCAGGTGGTCGCCCGCGAATCCAGTGGCGGCAGGAACGAGGTGGGTCTGGGGGCTGCCGGCGTGACAAGCAGCGGCAACACATCCAGAGCAAAAACAGTTCAAAGTTTGAAACCAGTCTAAAACAAGCATGTCATCATTTGGGATTACACCAAGAAAGAAACGAGAAAGAGGCGGCCTAAATCCACCGAAGAAGTGTTGCTGAGTACCTGCCAACTAGCTTAAAAATGGCGTGCAGGTGTACTAAAGAGAACTAGTTTAGTTCTAGAGGAAAATGGTGGTTACACCAGACTCTGATCTCATATTTTCCTTTATTTCACTTTGGGCAAAGCTAACGGCTGAAATGTTTTTGCATTGGGGCCGTTGCGTTTGCATATCGCAGTTAACAAAACCTGGAGATCCCTGCTGAATAAGTCATTCATGAACACTTACTGCTGTGTGCACTTCCACATTACAAAAATGTCTCAATTAGCATACTCTGATTACTATCACCTAATAATTACCATGTTACATAACGACCTGTGGTAAATGTCATGCTGCTGCTCAATGGAGCACCTTATACAAGAGTGACCGGTTACATAACAAGCACAGAGGGGAGCTGAGCAGACTCACTTTCTCATGGTACTGTGGGAGAAGAAAAGTTGTTTTTAAGATGTAATAATTCAGCGGTATATAAATTATCAAGCATATTATTATCATGACACCATAAAATTGAAAAACTGTTCACAGGAGGAATGAAAAGAAAACACTATGACAATGAAATCAGTTAATGTATTGAAATATTTCACAGCAAAGTAGGAAACTGCGCCATAAAAGTCGCTGAGGAAAGCTGCATTAAAATGTCACCGAAGAAAATTATATGGTTTAAAAAAAAACAATAAAAGTGTAACTTTTTAAGAAGCTGCTCTTTTTAGATGTAAAATTCAGAAAATGTCCAAAATGAAAATACGACCGGGTAAAAGGAACGCCATCAATTTAACTCGTGTGAATTTGAAACCAAAGAAAAATGAACAACCCTGAGTTGTCATTGTTGTCATTTAATGTATCCAGAACTCATCTGGAGTTCTAGATCTGCTGCCCTTCACTTAAACTTCCTGCATAGATCTAGAACAGCATAGATCAGAGACTCATTACAGTTGCTGCCAGGAGTCGATCGATCCAAGGTTATTGATCAGTATCACACTGTGGCCCTCAAAGCTCTCCGCCAAGGAGACAGCAGTTGATTTCTCACCAATTATGGATCTCTGGTGGAGTTCTTAGTCCATCACAGCCTCGTAAGAGAGGATAGATGTAAGGTCACATAGATCAGTAGATCCCTTATCGTGGTGATCACATGATTCCCCCTCTGTTTTTCTCTGTGTCTCTCACACAGGAGAAAGCTTAATTAATCTTCTGCAAGAAAAGACAAATTTAATTTACCTGTGTTATTTGTTCAGGCAGTTTTCTTTCTACCTTTGCGGGGACCAACATCAGTATAATACCTTCATAAACTCTTACCAAATAAAACATCAGACACCATTATTCTTATGTAAAATATGAAGTCAAATCTTCAAACGTCTCTTTAAAGGTAGATGAAAGGAACATTGTGTGGTTTTCTGTACAATCTTCACTTTGCTAAGATTATTTAGGCAAATTCCCATCAGATAACGTAAACGTCACAGTCATTGGTTACATTGGACTTTTGCCTCGAATCCGTTGCAGGATTCTAGAATCTTGCACTGAATCTATTCCAGGTATCCCAAAATCTTTCCAAAGATTCAGATTCTAAAATCGTGCCTTAAGCAACACAGCATTCAAGAATCACGCCTTGAATGAATAACATCTTTTCAGAATCTTGTCTTGGATACATTCTAACATTGAAGAATCCTGTCTATTTCCTGTCTAACAGTTCAAATATGAGAACTGCATATCAAAACAACTTTCTTGGATGAAAGTACTGGAGGTCAGAAATCAACCCTATGTGCCAACAATATTTTCTGAACTGATGAAATAGTTGCTTTTTTAATGCTTTTTTCCACTTGGGTGTCACTTTAGCGACTTTCAAACATTAAATATTTAAAGGCTCTCAAATACGTGGTACAATCAGCCCCATGCCAGTGGTCATTTTATACTCCAACCTGTTAGCAGAAGTATTTTTTGGTCTAGAAGTAGAACTTTTTCATTTTCTTCCACTTGGAGCTGTGTTTGTCTGAATCCTCTGTCTCTGCCTCCCCACCTCTTCCTCTCTATTAAAACATTAACTGTGTGTGCCATGCGTTGAGATGGTCTATAATTCCATCCAGGCTGTTTTATAAGGCCAGTGCTGCTCTTGCTCTCAGGCTCATATACATCCTGTTCCTCAGAGGAAATGGCTGCTTCCTATCTCGTTCCTATAAATAATACCGATGGTAAAGTGCTCTGCAGCAGTACAAACTCTGTACAGCTGAAGTATACAGAGGGGGTCATAAAGTTGCTCTAATACGCTCGTCTTTGTCTAATGTGTTTCACATGAAGCAATGGTTGGATTAACCTCCCGAGGGCCATAAATGTGTGTTGGACCCGTACTAACAACCAGTGGTGGTTTCATTTTCCCAGAAACCAACCAGGGCTTGACTGGCAAAAAATTAACTGGATTAAAATTCAAATGATTTTGCATATTAACTGATCTAACAGAGTTGAATCCCTTTTCAGTTTGTCTTTTAAAAAGTTTTTTGCTTCTAAAAAAAAGTCTCTTAAGTCATTTCTCATCAGTCCTCGATACAAATGCCTCCCGTTTGTATTCTAGTCTAGTTTATGTGTCCACTCTTTAATTTCCACCTGAACATTAGAAGAAAATCCTAATGAGATGATTTCAGCTCATCAACAGAAGAATAGAGCGCTTCCCCAGCGAGGTAAACTATTAATTGTTCCATTTAAATGCTTTTTATCAGACCACCTGAAGGAAAGCGTGGATTATCTGAAGTCCAGACACAAACAGCGTGCACATTTTCCTGGCAACAGCTCTGTGAATGAGCTCCAGCAGATTATGTTTCCCCTCACATATATTGCTTCTGGACGGGCTGCAATGGGTTTATGATTTCACTTCCAGTTTATTTGTGCAGTGATAAAACACAGGAGCAAAGCAATAAAAGCAGCGCGATGAAAAACAGTGATAACAAACTGAACAAAGAGAAACAAATGAGCAGATTGGACCGCAGACAAGAAACAAGCCAGAAAGAGAAAGGAGGAAGAGAAGCAATGAAAGATGAAAAAGAAGAGTGATATGCCGGGGGATGTAAAGAAGAGCAGATGAACGCGTGGAGGACTGTATGTAGAGAAAAAAAATGAGAATCCCAGCTGAAAATCAAAAATTCAAGCTGCATTTGAAAGCCTCTCAAAGTCTATGATGGTACAAAAAAAGCTTTCATTTAAACATCGGACAACAGCTAAACTAGTAGAAGCGTCGCGCCGTCACCATCGTCACATATGCCTCTTTTCCACTAGTAACTACTCGACTTGACTTGGTTTCAGTTTTTTTCCATTTTAACTGAGTACCACTTCAGTATTCTTGGGGTTATTATAGCAACATGGTCTTAAGTCCCATGATGTCATTTGTGAGCAACACAAACAACACAACAATGGAGAACGCTGGAAAACCCTAAAAATGAGTGGAAAAGGCCAACAGTAGTGAGTCCGGAGTCCCACAGCAGGCCAACCCTAATATCTCGCCTCATCCTTCTTTTTGATTCCACTGAGTATCATAACATATCAGATTAAAATCATGCTGCAGTCGCTAGACTTGAAGCTATTGAATGAGCCCATGAACTCATCAGAAAGGTTTCACTGAGGTCATTGATCATTTGAGCCAAGGTTTCTCTAACTGGACTTCTTGCAACCACAGCAGTCGCCCCCTGCTGGTCTTTGGGAAGAATGCAGCTTTAAGGCACTTCTGCGTTGGCTTCAGTGCTTAAACACAAACTAGCTGATAATAAGCCGACGTATTTACCAGTCAGAAGAAAACTGTTCAGCATTAACAGGGCCTTCATACAACCACAGATACTAACTTTGGAAGTCCTCTGATAACAAGCCAACAAGTCACTCTGCTCTGAAGCTACGAGGAAATGATGGAAATATCAAATCTTTTTTATTTTGACAGCTTTATTAATTTTGTGCAACTTAATTTATGAACATCAACCATCAGAGAAGATTATTAAAGAAGAGATTTGAAGAGGATGGTGACCTCTGACCTGATTTGCACAGGTCAGTATCTGGGCCATTGGGGTAAATCATCAATCACAGTACAGTTTATTTATTCTGTTAGCACATGTTCCACATGTTTGCTGGTGAGGAGCCAAAGGGAAGGAAAACAGTAAAGAAGTGAATGAAAGAAAGGGATGCTCCCTACAAGGGTGTAGAAAGACAGGAGGAAGAGGAAGGAGGAGGAGAAATGAAGGACAGGAGGAGGAGATAAAAGCCCTGGTTAAAAGGCCTGCTGTTCACCTGTGTCACTGCCCACATCCTGCTGCTCTTTATGAGGGCAGGATGAGTGTTTGCGGCCATCATCACCACACTCGAAGCACTTTATGCTACCTGCGCTTACGTAGACAGTCTATAAACCATTTTTATATTTGACCTTAAAAGACACTTCCAGTGTCTGTGAAGGACACAGACACAGGATCTGTGAAGGATCAGGTACACGAAGGCCTGTCTTCATAGAGACTGAAACGTGCTGCAGTCTGGCGTCTTTGCAGCCGAGACGAACGACCTTGAACCCGCTAGCCACCTTTCCAAAGCGGGTCAAGTTCTTTCTTGAGTAGTTCTTTTGGGATGAACAGAGGGACACCGGACACGGTGACTCGAGTAGATGGCACAGACAATGGTGGAGCGGCCACAAACAAATCATCCAAACCGATCCCTCTTTCCGTGGACCGACAACTCTCCACGGAGAAAGGCGACCCACAGCCTTATTCATCCGAGAATGTTGTTCTCATGACCCACATGTTCATCAACAGCTAGCAGAACCTGCTCCCTGGTGTACTGTTGGGGAGCCACCACCCTGGCCCCATGTCTAATAGACAGGCGAGGCGAACCCTCACTGGGCAGTGACACCATCGCTCAAAGCAAAACCAGCCAATTAACTAAATCTACTCACTTTACAAAACACAATGAAATAAACTTGCCTTACCTTTTAACCACCCATAGAGTCTAAAGCAGGGGTCACCAACATGGTGCCCGCGGGCACCAGGTAGCCCGCAAGGACCACATGAGTGGCCCACGTCAAACTGGTAGCCCTTCACATTAATCAGTACCCAAAAAGTAGCTCTCACTGTCACACAGGTTGGTGAGCCCTGGTCTAAAGTTTCTGGGAAGAACATCCCAAACTCACTCAGCAGCTCCACACACTCACCAAGCACCTTCACGCACCCATTCACTCATACTCCCAGCATGCAGTGCAGGAAGGAGAGGAGGGGAAAAAAGAGGAGAAGTGATGTGTTTTATTTTATGTGGGTTTTTTAAAGGTTATCTGTTTCCAAAAGTGTCCTCTTCCCTCTTGCTTTGGGGAATATGACAATGTTTTACATTTAACATTTTTAACATCCATCCATCTTCTGCCGCTTATCCGGGGCCGGGTCGCGGGGGCAGCAGCCCAAGCAGAGAAGCCCAGACCTCCCTCTCCCCAGCCACCTCCTCCAGCTCATCCGGGGGAACACCAAGGCGTTCCCAGGCCAGCCCAGAGATATAATCTCTCCAGCGTGTCCTGGGTCTGCCCCGGGGCCTCCTCCCGGTTTTTAACATTACTTCTGGAAACAGTTTCTGGACTCCACATTTTAATGTTTGCTTTTGGAGCCAGAAGTGTGACTATTTAAGTGAGATGGTGGAGGACTAAGTAATCAATTAGCAAGCTTGGTTTAGAATTTCAACCTTAAACTAGACAACACTTCTTCAACGGACTTTACCACACATCAAGCCATGTAATTTGTCAAATAATTCCATTAAAATGCATTTGTGAATTGTATCTGTTAGCAGATGGAGGCTGGGGTGGATGGTGGGCACACAGTCCTCCACACAGAGGACACGAAGAATCGACTGATGATCACTCACAGACACCAAAGGACCTGCACATGCTCCTGTTTTCTTATTGCTGCTTGCACACCTCGTTATGTACAAGATGTCACTTTGGGTTATAACCAGTCATAACCCAAAGTGAGAGGCGTCTGTCTCTCTTAAGATGTGTTTTTTTAACATGCAGGGGTTAATGTTTCAGCCCACAGAACATTTTAATTCGATTTAATTATGTTAATGTTGAGTGAGCGCTAAGTGCTGCTGTTTACTTCTAATGTGATGGCTTCACATTAGAGCTCTGAAACTTTAGACTGAATGTGTTTGAGCATTAAGGCTTACTGTCCTATAAAGGAGACATGGAAACTGCATTAGTTTGTTGTACAATCAAAGTGAAACTCATTTTAATGGAATAGTTGTTTTTTAAATTGGTGCCTTGTTAGGGCCACAGTATTATTGGTCACTTTGCACGCAAATGGTGATGTCTCCACAGGTCCATAGCAGTTATACCGGTGCTTAGGCCATGAGTACCGTCTGCAGTATGCTTGTGAACGATGGGTGTGTCCACCCAGGCGATACAGCTACATCAGCGCTGGTATGGTGGGGAGAATAAGTCAAACCGGGGGTTTTTTCTACAGACAATGTCATCTTCTCAAACTGCTCCCTCTGTATGATCTGTCAAACTTATGTACACCCGTGTTGTCAACCCAGAGGTGGCAGCAAAACATCACTAACATGACTTTATATAACTTTATATAACTCTCTAACCTATTAATTGTGTGAATGCAATAGAATGCATTTACACATTAGTGATCCACCCAAAAAAAAATAAAAAAAATTTGTTTTTTTTTTTTTT
>VURO01032797.1:40098-59893 GCA_015108175.1 Pelvicachromis taeniatus | reverse complement strand
AGCTGGTTCCATAGAAGAGGGGCCTGAAAACTGAAGGCTCTCCCTCCCATTCTACTTTTAAATACTCTAGGAACAACAAGTAAGCCAGCAGTGTGAGAGCGAAGTGCTCTAATGGGGTGATATGGTACTACAAGGTCATTAAGATAAGATGGGGCCTGATTGTTTAAGACCTTGTATGTGAGGAGCAGGATTTTGAATTCAATTCTGGATTTAACAGGGAGCCAATGAAGGGAAGCCAATATAGGAGAAATATGCTTTCTCTTTCCAGTCCCTGTCAGAACTCTTGCTGCAGCATTTTGGAGTAACTGAAGGCTTTTCAGAGAGTTTTTAGGACATCCTGATAATAATGAATTACAGTAGTCCAGCCTAGAAGTAATAAATGCATGAACTAGTTTTGAGCAACGGGACAGTTTGCCTGGTAAATGGACTGATTCTTATATAGCGCTTTTCTACTCTCCCGGAGTACTCAAAGCGCTCTATACAACACCCTCATTCACCCAATCACGCGCATTCATCTAATACATTCATACACATTCACACTCCGACAGATGCATCGGAGAGCAACTTGGGGTTAATATCTTGCCCAAGGATATTTGGCATGCAGACTCGGGGAGCCAGGGATCGAACCACCAACCTTCCGATCAGTAGATGACCTGCTCTACCACCCCAAGGTCAGAGCTGAGATTCTGCCCAACCCCTCTCTTCAGTTCCCATAGTGCTTTGTGCTCCCAGGGCTATTTTCTGCCAGCTTAACCACGGAGACAAGATGGCACCTGACAGGTGCAGATGGGCAAGTGGCCGGATTAAGTGACAGTGGCCCTCCCTGGAGTGGAAGAAGAGGGAGCCCACCGCAGCGGAGAGAGATGGACTGTACATGTGTAATACAAAGCTTCACTGAGACTTAGAAAACTAATAATGCATGAATATTTTTTTTATATATTAAATGAGCAACTGAATTTGGACTTGTTAAGCCTTTTCATAGTATTTTATCGGAAAGTAGACTGCATGAATGTAACTCCCAACAGGTTTTATCAAAGTCATCTAAGAGGGTCTGTTCCAGTCTGTGAAGTCTTTCTTTCTTTCTTTCTTTCTTTCTTTCTTTCTTTCTTTCTTTCTTTCTTTCTTTCTTTCTTTCTTTCTTTCTTTCTTTCTTCCTTCCTTCCTTCCTTCCTTCCTTCCTTGTGCAGGGTGAAGTTGATGGTGATTATTTTTCAGACTTTAGCTGTAATATAATGTTAAATATCGCGCTGTCGACATGCCCAGCTGTTTCCATTTGGACTTTGAATAATATTCTTAGCAAGCTCAGCAGTCAGTGGACACAGCCAATCACTACAGCACAGCCAAAATCCTAAGCGAACTGAAGCCCAGACGATGTCATCCAAAGGCTGCAGTCATAATCACAGCCTTCAGCGCCTATCAACGAGATACAGTAATGTTTCTAAATGTGATGTAGCAGACATGTGGCCGAGCACAGTTTAAGGTACATGTTTTTACTGTAAGTTAATAAAACCACTCTGTGACTCAGAAGGAAATTTGATAAAAAAAAAAACATAAATCAGAATGTTTTAAGATCTTTATGAGTGTTAATAATTGAGTTACGCTAAATAATTTTAAGAGTAACAAGGAGGAAGGAAATTCAACTATAGTCATACTTGCGTGTTCTGTAGAACAAGGCCTGCAGTACTGTGCGAAGGTCTTGAGCCACCCCTCATTAGTTTTGCTTCCAAAGCAACAGACGTTGTTTAAGTGCTCTTGAGCAGAAGCTCTTTCAAAGCTTTTCTTTGGACATTGACTGCTTCTTCACTCATTTTCAAACCAGCCCTTGTACCTGACCATTTTCAGAATAATGTCTTTTTTAAGCCTCTTAACACTAACCTATGACTTCAAGCAATAACAGAACACCTCACTCAAGGGATGAACCAGTGTTGTGTGTACACATCACAGAAATCTTAGAAAAGAACCTGATTTAAAATTGTATCTTTAGGCACCCTGTCAAAAAAAAAAAACTCACCATTTGTTAATTTCTTTAGCTGAAACTACAAAAAATGCCAAAGATGAGACAGTTTGACAGAGAAAAAAAAAAAGTTGTACCAGCAAACCAATTCCCAAAGATCTGTTGGTGAAATCTTGGCATATCATAGAAAGGTGTGCTGCGTGTCCTTAAGATACCAGAAAACTGGCTGTCGAGAAGCCATTCTTCTGGAAGGGAAACGAGGAGAAAAGGCTGAGATTTACCGAATTACACAAGAACTGGACTGAAAAAATGAGCAAACGGTAGCAACAGGTCCAAATGTGAAACTTGTGGTTAAAACTATTGTCAATATGTAGAGAGAGGTACAACAGTGAGTGTCTACAGCCTTCTGTACGACACAGTGGAGGCTCTGTGGTGCCGGGGACCTTCTCAAAATTGATGTAATCTGGAATGCACAAAAGTACTGTCAGATTAATCCACAATTCACCATCTGGAAAGAATCTGATTAGTATGTTTTTACTACTTTTTTTTTTTCTTCTGATAAACTTTTTTCACTCATTTTAGTTTCTGTTCATTAACTACGTGCTCACCTTGTAAATAGTACTATTAGGAGTACGCCTTTGGATGGATCAACCTGTCAGTCAGGATAGACATACCTGCAATAATCTTTAAATTTAAACATCATTGCAGTTTAAATTTTATGTAAAACTGCATTAAAAATGTGAGTGTTGAATGCTGTATTTATATTAGGCATGTTTTAGTATTAGGTTATAGTCTGTCATGTCATATAACTGCACATTTATCATACAGTATCAAAGAGTACTACTGTATTGCCTATATAAACATAATTTCAGACACAATTAAAAACAAGTAGCCAAGCTGAATTTCTGGATGTAGTCTGCTTGTGTGATTGGCTGTTGAAAACATTTTAATGTCCTCTACAGTCACTAAATCACAGCTTAGCACACCAAGGTGGACAAGAATGCTGCTCGTGTGTAAAAGGAAGCTTCGAATAATCAGCATCCCCCCCACTGGTGTACGTAAACGTAGGTTCCACTGAACACAGCAAAGGGTGTACGCGTGACGTTGATGAGCATAATCTGGGCCTCTAACGAGTTGTAAATCTCTTTTTACACTCGACAAGAATAATGGTGTGTTTTTTCGCGAGCTTCAGGAAGGGAAATGCTTCTCATTTCCTTCACGTGTTGAATATTTGAATGACTCCCTAGAGTGGCTTTATCCTCATTACGAATGGAATTACACGAAGTCAACCTACCGAATGTTGTTTCCCTCCTCCGCCCCACCGTCAGAGTTTTATTAGATTTGGTGGCAACGCGGAGCAGAGAAAAAAATACTCATGTAATTCTTTGCTTTTTCTGATATTACAGAAAGAGACAATTAGAGATAAATGCACTGAATATTGAGTCTCTACTGTCTGTGGGGGCAGTTATGTCACCTCAACATATTGATATTTGCATCCGTCAACAGAACGTACACCGTTTTGTGGAAGACCCGACCACAAAAATACATTTAATAAGAATGGGTTACAGCTTCATTTTTAGAGCTATCGCTCTGATATTTTCTCAAAGGTGCTTGATGACTATCACGTAAGAAAGCAGAAAAAAATGTCCTGCCTTATGTACATGTATAATGCTGTCTTCATTTTCAGCAGCTGCTCAAAACAAACACTTTTATGTAGAGTTTATGGAGCATGAGTGGACTTCTAGACAGCTTTCCTTCCTGATTACGTCATACGCCTAACCCTGCAGGCTTCCTGCAGGCTGCCAGCACATACAGGTGGAGCGAAAAGGGATCAAATGGAGAAAAATACTGTCTGGAATATGAAAGTGGTGAAACATCATAGAAAGAAGCACCTCATGATTAGTTTTGATGGTTGGAAGACATTTAATTTGAAGGTGTTGCTTGTGAAAGACTGGCATGCCACATGCATAGATGGTGCCACAAAATGCCTAGCACGACTAATTCAAAATTTCATCCCTTCATCAGTGATACAGTATATAAAAACGTTAACAGACAATCGAAGTATAAAATGCTAAACTCCAGATTCATCTGTAAAATCACTGAGATGGTTTTGCTCAGTCAAAAGATAAAAGATGCATGAATCACAGACTGGAATGAACTGATTCTAATATTGCAGTTTTCTAATCTGTTTGAGCACTCAAAGCTCTTTATACAACATGCCTCATTCTCCCATTCATGTTTCTCTCCTTTTTCCAACTGAAATGCTTTCTAACGTTCACACTCCAGCGGATGCATCTTGGGGTTAGTATCTTGCTCGAGGATATTTGGCATGCAGACTGGAGCAGCCAGGGATTGAACCACCAACCTTCCAATTAGCAGACGCTCTGCCTCGTGAGCTACATCCACACAAAAACTTGCAGCAGGCTGTGAAGCAAACCTCAGATTTCTGTTCTAAACCACCAGTTGTTTCACAACTAATCCATTTGGCTGTTTCACCAAGGTGCGGTATATTTTACAGCTTTAGCATTTAACAGTTTTTATTACATTGTTGAATAAACTTAAAGACCTACAGTATGTCTATCTTTCTGTTCAAGTTATAAAGCAACATTTGGCATTATCAGAGTTCAGTGACAGAACATAGCCACCCACCCATCCGTCCGTCCGTCCGTCCGTCCGTCCATCATCTATCTATCTATCTATCTATCTATCTATCTATCTATCTATCTATCTATCTATCTATCTATCCCCTCCCTGAGCCTGGTTCTGCTGGAAATTTCTTCCTGTTTAAAGGGAGTTTTTCCTTCCCACTGTCGCCAAAGCACTTGCTCATAGGGGGTATGTGATTGTTAGGGTTTTGTCTGTTTTCCTTGTATTATTGTAGGGTCTTTACCTTACAATATAAAGCTCCTTGAAGCAACTTTTGTTGTCATTTGGTGGTATATAAATAAAACTGAATTGAATGTGACATTCTGGCTAAAGTATATGGCAAATGAAAAGCTCACGGGGAATTCATATGAAAACAGTTCATCCCCTGGGGTAGAAGAGCGTGCGGATTACATTTTAAGCAAATTTCTAAAAAGCTTAAAATGATCTGTTTTCCCCCTTTAGCTCTGTGTACTGTGTACTTAACACATTAGTATCAGTCTTTTCATCTAAATCTGGTAAGCAAAGCAAACATATTTGCAAAAATGTTTACATATTCCCTGAAAATTGTCTATACTCTGCTGCTATTGTCGGGTCTGTTGCCTTGAAGTGTCTTCTTGTCAAATCTCTTATCTGTGCCCTTTTTTCTGAACCTACACTGACTTTCTGCCTTTTTTAGGTCAGCACACATGCAGACTCTCTCTCCCTGTGCAAACATTTTAGGCACAGATGAATCTAACACAGCCAGAGGGGATATCTGTACCTTTCTCATCTCACTGAGCCATATTCTGCACCAGATAACCGAACCTTCAAACGACATGCTGGCTTTTCTTTAAAATGTGACCTAACCTCAGTAGATCAGACCATAAAAATTCCTTCATGTTTATCAGCTATTTATAAGGTTTTCCATTAAAAAAGACTTTAAAATGACTTGCATGAAACTGTGCAGCTTTACCTTCTTTATTATGTGCACGTTAATATTTAAATTAGTTCCTTCAGCTATCTATCGTTTACCCCTCCTAGACTTGTCTTGCAGTCTGTTCTAGTCAAACACTATGAAGCTACTCTGCAGAAAGACTAAATGTACTAATAGAGTCATTCAGACACATTCAAACTGGAGGCTTATTCTAAAGAACTGCACACATGTTACATGTTGATCGAAATATCAAGAGTATCTATACCAACGTTGACAGCGGTATCAGATTGATTCTAGCGTGACGGGATCAATGCCTTTGTTTGTGTCTCTCCTCTGTGTTCCATCAAAAAGTAGACATGTTTGAACAAACGCTGCTCCTCTCACATCTTGTATGCACATTTTGCTCCTCCCCTTCTCTGCTGTGTTTTGTTGTCATGTTGTCATGTGACTCTGGTGTGTGAGAGAGCACGATAGCGGAGAAAGAGAGGAGCATCCGGTGGAGATATTCTATGGTTGCAAATCAGAATAATGTAAGCTGTAATCTGTATATATAAGATATTCACTTCTGTGGCAACACCATCAACTTAAACAAGCAAATGAAAAACCACAGAATAGAGAAATCCAAGCAATGAGGAAGAGGAGGAAAATCCCTCAGACAGACCCTCAGAGGTCTCTGACAGAGTCCTTTCAGAGAAGAATATCCAAGCAGCTTATATAATAGTGAAAGTAACTTTTAAGCCATGACTCTTGTTGGATCTTTAGCATTGTTTGATGTTAATTTTCAGGTCATCATATTTGTTCCTTTAGCAGACTGATCGCCTGCAGGCTACATCCAAACACTGAAAGAATAAACTGAGATCAAATATGTGTGACTTTAAATCTTCATTTTTGGATTCTGTTTGTATTCAGATAAGTAACTGCAGCGGACGATTACCTTAGAATTGACAGGATTATTTTATGTCTGAACTCAAGGTCCAGCTGTGCTTGATGACCTTTGAGCAGCTCTATAATTAACCTCTCAATAAGACCTCTGATGACCCTTTTTCCACACCCGTGGTTGCTTTCTTAGCATCATTGGGAAAAATATACATATACATGAGTACAAACTGAGCCCGAACCAATTAAATGGGCAGAAATGATCTACGGTATGCGAAACAAGTCTTCAGGTGGGTTTCTTTGTATTCAGACAGTGCCACTGCAGTGCCCCACCCTCCCCATCATGATCTTTGTAAAGAGAGCTTGGACTCACTAATAGGTTTCTGGATTCTGGCAGAAGCAACATGCCACTATGAGGAGGGGTGTAAGGTTAATCTGTATGTGTTTGAAGTCAGGTTGTGCCTCATTGACTCTCTCTTCTCTCATCACTTTCTCCATCATTCCTTTGCGCGCGCGCGCGCGCACACACACACACACACACACGCACGCACACAACACACACACACACGCACGCACACACACACACAGATATCGGTGCTTTGAACTGTGACTAAAGCTTTCTTGTGTCTCTGTAATTCTTTTTTTTTTTTGCCCCTCTTTGATCTCTGTTAAAAGGTTAAGGTGACTTTGGGGGATTGTGCAGGGCAGGGAGTGTGTAAAGTTCATGCTAGAGAGTTTCTGTCGGTAGCAGTCACTGGATAATAAAACTTTGCACTTTAATAGCACTGAGCTAGCATTAGTGCATGACTATTCTAAAAAGTACCACACACCTTTTAAGAAACCTGCTGCAACACAGACCGTAGTGTTTCTTTGTATAGCGGAGATTGCAGAATGATAACAGAAATGATCACAGCAGCCTTTAAATTTGTCAGCCTTATGAAGATCTCCCTTTGGAGCTGTTATTGGCTGGAAAAATACGAGGGGCACTATAATTCAGCCGAACAGATTTGTTCCATAACCTGCTCATTCCCAGCTCTGTGTTTTTTATGGTCTTCACAGTTCAGAAAAGCTATTATTTATCTCATGCCAGGGGTTGGTGCAGCTCATCATTTCATATGTCTGAAACTTTTAGCTGAAAATTGGCTGTTTTCCGATGGGTTAGCTTTCATACACAAAAGATTTAAATTATTGTTTGGACTTATATACCATATATCTTCCAATAGAAGCCCGGGCGTTTATTCAAAAAATTCTGTGACAATTCTTCTCAGACAGAATTGTCACGGAAGTGAGAGGGAAAGAGGACCCAGGCACGGTTTTTAGACTGAGGTGAAAAGACAGTGCGTTTACTTACAGTGCTCCAAAACGTATTCCAACAGTTCACAAATAATGCAGTTCCCAATTGTGCCGCTGGTCGTAGATGATGGCTGATTGGAAACAGCTGGCCGAGTGATGAGACGCGAAAGGACCGACGACAGGGCGGAGAGACTTCCAGGTCCCTCCGCCCTGTCGTCGGTCGCTCGGCTACTATTGGAGACCGACGTTTATTTGTCGTGATATGTTTTCAAACCGGCGTTTATTAGAAACGGGTGTCAATAAGAGACAGGCCACTATTAGAAGATATATGGTACTTCAAGCTTTCTGTTTGGGATGTGTAGAAAAGTTATTTTTCAGAAGACATATGGATTTCTGGCAGCAGTTTTCACCAGTGTCCCCAAAGGATCCTGAACAGTGTTCCAGGTCATTCAAGAAGGGGAAGCCAATGAGGGAGGTACACGCAGGTGGGTCGTTGGGCAATATCTTCCTTTCATGTTGCATCTCACAGTTATGCTTCTGTGAATGCAGCGACATTTCAGTTCTAAGACGACCATCTTCCTGCAAATAATCAACCACATATTGCATGAGAGCAGCTTATTATAACCTTTAATTACCTTTCAAAATTAAGTGACCTTTAGCAGCTGTGGGAATACATTTACGTGTGCTGGCATTGCCGTCTTTGGATGGTGTATTACATTTGACCCAGCTGACCTAGAAAATGGGGTTTGTAACGCGTAGTGTCATTTTAATTCGCCTAAAACTGTAAAGGGCCCTTAAGGCTTGGAGAAAAAATTTTAGCAACAGGGAGAAACAAAATCACATATGCTACAGTCAGTCTCTGTGACATGGTCCTACAATGCCCAAGCTATTCTCCAGTCAAATAAAGAAACATTCTATAGAAAAGAAATGTGCAGCACCAATATTGTTTCATAAATATTGTGGAAACATCATTTATATGCCTGTTGTTGCCCAAGGGGGGGGGCAGACATGCATATTTCCAAAATCTCATTATACTACTCATGTTAACTCTTTAGTCATTTACATTCTTCTACAAATGAATGTTAACATACGCCTTCACAGCAGATCAGATGAATATATGAATATATGACAAATAAACGGTTTTGATAAAACAATAACAGACAACAGTAAATGTATTGTTATTCATCCCCACACTGAATCAGATTGCTCAGGTTCTGACAGTAAAAACACTGTGTAGCCTACTTTTGTTGTGTCATTGTTTGTTACAGACCTCCAGTCTCTGCACGGATTGGTTGATTAAACAACAGTGTGCACATGGATGCTTCCTGAATGCAGTGCCTGTAGTTTTGCAGTAGGACTACCCACAAAACGCTCTGATGAGTTGTTTGATGCCGAGATAATGTAAATTAAAGAGGCATTGTTAAAATTAGGCAGACTGCAGTCGTAAAAACATTTCCTTGATTTTTACTTGCATCCTTCTTTTTGCCATTTAAATTTTGAATATGTTTACTACAGCTGATAGGGAAAAACTCAGCTCTGTCTATGCTCACAACTGATGTAATGCCTCAACTTCTTTCACTGTTCTTATTTTAACTATCCCTTTAACCTTTGTGAAAACATGCTAATTTATTCAGTGAGGGTATGTGAGAGGCAGCTGTGTGACTGAATCCCTCAGTTTTTCTTCATTTTCCCACCAATCATTTCCACATTAATTCTACTGCTCTACATGTTAATTAACACCCCCCCCCCACACACACACACACACACACACTGATTCTTCCACCTTTGGTGTGGCATAGAGTGTGCACTGTGGTGTCATTTAAAGATTTAAAGAAATCTGCATTTGCATGGATATTTCAGATTTGGCCAACTTTACTCTTGTACTGTGAGTTCGACTCTCCTATATTTACTGGACGAATGACATAAACTGTATTTTTAGTGTTTCCTTTCGCTTAGATTGTTTTGTGTATAAAAACATACAGTAGTTATGAGTAACTACTTGCTACAGCTGTAAAGCACTTCCTCCAGATGAATCCAGCAGCTTCAACAGCCCCCCAAAAACACCCATTAATAAATCTAGATTTATTAATGAGTGTCATTTTTTTAATGAGTAAAAAATGAGATTTATTTAGGTATATGTGTTGAGTTGTTGTTGGCTACCTGGAAAACCATTCAACCAGTCTACTTCAAATTTGGCAGTGTCGAGTTTAAGGTGGGTCAGATCTTGGATGGTCTTTTACAGCAACGAAATGCTATTCCTATATCTGTTTCTATAACATATCTTAAATATTAAAATTAAGGAATCATTAGCAAATATGGTAATGGCACATGTGGCTTAAGGCATAGATACAAGAGATGTGTTTTCATCTGATTCGCTCCAGTTATTGTACTGATTATGTCTCATCTAAGAACATCGCTCTCATGATGGATTGTTTTATTAAGAGGAAAAAAGCTAGTCAAGCCTAGATGAGAAAAGTAGCACCAATGTGAAAAGTAATTGGACAATTATTACATCATGAATTTACTGATTAAACAGCTTTTTTATGGAAAGTTCAATTTGACGAGGCACATCCAGGTGTGATTACTGCCAGGCCTGTTGGATCAAGAAATCACTTAAACAGAGCATGTCTAACAAAGTGAAGTAGGCTAAAAAAAAAGCAATACATCATGCCTCTAAAGCAGCTGTGTAACAAAGTCACTGTTATCCATCAGTGAGGAAAAGATTACAACACTATTTTTAATGCTTACAGAATCCAGTAAATGGAAAGAATTTGGTGCAAATTCCCAGGACCGCCCATCCCTAAACTGGTCCTAGTTACTTTTAGCAGGTGAAAGCGTCAAGAACGGTCAGCAATCTTGGTACATCCACTGATTTAATGCTATATCAACTGTTGGCTCAGCTGCACATTTTATTGCAAATTGTTCATTTGCTGTGCTAAAGTTTCAGCCTGAGTGTTGCCGCCTTTGCAAGCCATTTTGCAACCCACCTCCATCCCAACTCCTCTGGTTTGTGCTGTTCATGGCACTTACTGATCCCTGTTCTGTTGTGTCAGGCTTGCTGTTGCTGATATCCCTGCTTTCTGGCTTCCAGAACAGAGTGAACATCTATGGATGGCATAACAATCCTCCTTTGAGTGAGAAAGTAGCTGAAGCTGTGAATCTGAGACAGACAGACAGACAGACAGACAGACAGACAGACAGACAGACAGACAGACAGACAGACAGACAGACAGACAGACAGAGAACTTTCTGTCTGAGGTCGATGGACTAGTGCGTCCATCGACCTGAGAGGGTTAATTCCTCGGGTAGGTTCCTCCAGGAAATTCAGTTGTGTTGAATGTAAAAAAAAGAGCAACTTTGGACAAATCCCAGACTCCATCCTCCTGACACCGCCTGAGATTCATGTGTAAAAATGAAGCCTTAAATCCAAGGACATTGTTACTGTGTAAAGTCATTCTTGAAGCATAGTCCATGTTTTGTTTAGTTTCCTCTTTCATAACAGCTGTAAGGTGGGTGACTGTTTTATAAATCATGCCCTCAAATACCGAGAAGGCTTCAGTTTAGACACATTGCTGCTGTGCCAACACACACTGTCCACCTCCGTTAATTCAAGTCACTGATCTGGTCAAATATTACCATCCACTGTGTCAGTTTCCTGAGTGAAATTCTAGTATTTTATCCATCTACGCAAAGGTGTGTGTGTTTTGCACACATACAATTTAGAGATTCTGCTAACCGACTTGCCATTTTTAGCACTTAGCACCTCACCTTCACATCTAAATGTGGTCACTTCTGACTCCTGGAAAATCAGTATGACCGTGGGCAAAAGGCCTCTGAACACAGTGTCCAAAACTAACGAGTCATTACACTCGTCTTTTATATGCAGTCCATGCTAAACATGGAGCGATAACTGATAACAATAATCTATTAGACCAATAGTAGGTGCTCCACACACATCAACACCAGATGACAATGATGGGTTTCACTCTACTTTACAGTATTCTTCCCTTTAAACACCGGCAGTCGTTTGTTTAGGTTTAAAAGTACAATGACACATTTGTATTTTCTGTAGCGCTTTGGCAAGTTATCGAATAACAGGCAAAGGTGCATTTGTTCTCTGAGTTTGTCCTTGGAGATGCACATCTAAAAACACCAGGTGAATTTGTATCCCAGTATATTCTGGGAGGAAGTGGTAACTTAAAGAATATGCCATCTTTAATGTCTGGGAACCCGGTCGGGTGCTGTCACACACACAGAAAGACGTTTGCATCTGCATACAAGCACCATTGCACTTCTGCTCATTACTACTATGGCAGCGTGTGTGTGTGTGTGTTTTTGCGATACACGGCTCATCATAGTAATTCACCCAGGGGAGGATCTATATGTTCTGTCTGGTTAATGAGGCAGCTTCCAGTGACCTCATCATGGGGATGGATGGCTGCAGTGAAAACTGCTCACCTCTGTCCACATACAGTATACCTGCGTTTTGTTTTCCTACCTCTCCCTGCTGTTTTACCTTGATTTTTTTTTGTCTACAGTTCTTCAAGACATCATTAAGTCACCACTTTTCCATCATGTCATTCTCTTTTCTTCGTCCCTCTCTGCTCTTTTCCTCTATCCATTCATTTGCAGCAATCTCCATCCTCTCTACATTTTACCCTCTGAGCCAAAGGAACCAGTACAGAGACATCAGCATTAATAAGGTATGAGGTGGTGTACCATTACCACACAGACAAACACGCACACACACCACTGACATCCCCGGACCCTTCCATGACAAGGAGTGTGTGCACGGCACGATGTTCATGTTATCATTGACAGGTGAACCCGCAAAGAAGCCCAGAAAAACTATTCAGAGGGTTTGGAGTGAATTCAGCCTGGTAGGTGATGTTAGGTGAGCTACAAAGACTCTTTAACGTCCTAGGACCTGCGTCCACATATGTGGAGGTCACATTTTGGGTTGTTTAAACAAAAATACAACATTTTGCTCTACAAGGGTCTGATATCATCTTACCAGGACATTATGCTGCCACTGTTCAATCAAAATGTAAAAAGAATGTGATCATATGTGGATCTCATTTGTCTCAGAAATAAAAATCAGGTAAAAAAAAAAAATGTAATTCTTTGTTTTTACATTCATCAGGTCCCAATCAGCCCAAATAGCAAAGAGAAAATAAAAATGCATGCCATGAACGAGTTCAGGTCTTAGGAGGTTAAATAGAGCATGCTCTTGGGTCATCCTTAAAATCTGGCTAAAATTTTTACCTGTGAAATAATTATACAAAAACGAGTCCCACCGAGTGCTGAAAAACTCAAAGCAATATAAGTAATGGACTTTTAAACATCTTTCATCAGGCTGCCATAAAGCTTTCCCCTTACTGTGAGCACCTCTGGGTGAGCATTTCCTCTTCTGTTTTATTATTTTATACTATAGAAGACAACACACTGAGTTATAATTATAAAACTTTTGCTTTTTAAACAGATAATTTCAGATGATTACACCTCTGAATGCCCAGATTCCTATTACCTCAAAGCATTCAGTCCATAATGGAGTTGACCACAAAGGAAATGTTACAAATCACAGGGCGCTCATGTAGCTTTACAGTCATCTCTTCTGCAAAATATGCTGGTTTCTGGCAAATTGTGCCAAATCTCTCCCATCGAGCCATCGTGCTCATTTACATTTAGGGTTTAACATAAAATGTATTAACAACTTCTGATTTCTGTTCGAGTATTGGGTATAAACCTTCATTGCATATAAAATATGCTGAAAAGTGATGTTATTTTGCAAGTTCCGCAAACTTACGGGCTTTTTAATGATCAGCAAAAGATGAATCCACTGGTTGTAAAAAAGGCATCCTGTTGTTTATACGTCTATGGAGAATGACTCTTTGACTCACTTGATCTTTAGCCTCAGTAAAAACTCTACTGGTGGAAAATATCGTCCATGTCCTAGCAGGAAAAAACATGATGGCTCATCTCTTTATGTAAAACTGGCTCCCATTAGAAATGACAGCAAGTGACATGAGTGAGTGATGGACAAGAGCAAAACAAGACAACTCTCTGGGAGTTCTTCCAATAAGTTAGTATACACAACTGAGAAAAATAATGTGCAAGTTATATCAGTATTCGTATGTAGTTGTTGGGATGATTAGTGTGTAATTTACAGTGCTGATGTAAACATCTATGTTTGTTGGGAGCAGTTGTGATTGTACAGTCTGACAGCTGCAGGGAGGAAGGACCTGTGGAAACGCTCCTTCGTGCATCTAGGATGCAGCAGTCTGTCACTGAAGGAGCTCTGCAGTTCAGCTACATTTACATGCATGGGGTGGGAGACTGTCCATCAGAGATGTTATTGTGGCCAGAGTCCTTCTGTCTCCCACCACCTGCACTGGATCCAGGGTGCATCCTATAACAGAGCTGGCCTTCCTGATGAGTTTATCCAACCTCTTCCTCTCAGCTGTCAATAAACTGCTGCTACAACATACAACACTGTAAAAAATGACGGCTGCCACCACAGAGTCAGAGAAAGTCTTTAGAAGCGCTTCCTGGACTCCAAATGACCTCAGCCGCCTCAGCAGGTAGAGTCTGCTCTGATCCTTCCTGTAAAGAGCATCAGTGTTGTGGCTCCAGTCCAGTTTTGTCACGGTTCTGGGTCTGCAACCCAGCATTTTCTGTTCATCTGTTGTTGTTGTTGTTTTTGAGTTCATTTTGGTGTTTTCTGTGTGATTTATGCTTATGTTCAGATTTTTTCATGTGTGCAGTTTGTTTATTATTTCATGCTTTGGTCAGGAATCCTGTCTTTTGGTTATGAAGCGTGCCCCAATGTTGTCATCCCTGCCTGTGTGTTTCCTGAAGTGTTCATTCCCCGTGTTTAGCCAGTGTTCTGAGTCTGTCTCTGTGTCTGTCTGTCTTTAAGTTCCTGCTTTATTGTGAAGGTCTCTGTCTGTTGTCAGTGTGTGGTGTTTTGCACTTCCCTGTCTCGTTAGGTCATTTGTATCAGCTGTGCTCCTCGTGTGTCCTGACTCCCCTCATTATCTGTCTGTGTATTTATGTCAGCGTCTTCCTCACTTCTGTGTCGCGTCGTACCCTCTACCAGCTGTGTGTTCCCGTCTGTGTAGTCCTGCAACCTGCCTGCCCGTTTGTATTTTTGAGTTAGTTTTTCCCAGCATTAAAGCTGCGTTTTCAGTTCACTTTTGTCTCTGAGAGTCCTGCTTTTGGGTCCTTTTCCTGCCCGCCAACACACAGACCTTGACAAGTTTATTATTCAGGTGAACACCCAGGTAGCTCCCTGGATGTTCACCGGTATCAGTGTGGTGGGTCTGCGTCTCCGGACGTCTCCCACCAACTCCTTGGTTTTCCTGGCGTTGATCAGCAGGTGGTTCTGCTGGCACCAATCCACAAAGTTCAGAGTCCACTGTTTGTCCTCACCTGTGATGAGGCCGACTATGGCAGAGTCACCAGAGAACTTCTGTAGGTGGCAGCATGAGGAGTTGATGGAGAAGTCTGCAGTGTAGAGGGTGAAGAGGAACGGTGCCAGCACAGTCCCCTGTGGGGCCCCCGTACTGCAGACCAGCGTGTCAGAGACACAGCCCTGTGTCCTCACATACTATGGGCGTCCTGTGAGGTAGTCAGGTATCCACTGGGACATGTGGTGGTCTACTCACAATCGCTCCAGTTTGTCCATCAGGAGTCGTGGCTGGATGGTGTTGAAAGCACTGGCGAAATCAAAAAACATGATCCTCTCAGTGCTTCCAGGCTTCTCCAGGTGATTTAGAGCTCGGTGCAGGAAGTAGATGATGCCAACAATAGCATAGCTATGGTGTGTGTTTGCTTTTCTGCCTCTTATAACCGCAGTGATTCTCCTGTGGTTTGAAATTATCTTGTGATATCACGAGTCCAGGCAACTAACCAGTCTTACTAGATTGTATTATGTCATCTTAACAAGAATAAATGTAATTATTTTTAAGCTGTGCAGTTAATTCAGATCATACATGATTTACTTACATTGACCAGCCACTGATCAAAGGCAAAATGGATCATGTTGACTCTACCATCTAAACGTCACAGCAAATAAAGCAATATTCTTCTATTGTCTAATTTTGGGGGGTTGGTCAGTTTTGTGTTCAACCTGTGATCTTCTGCTGCTTTTGCCCACCAGCTGTAAGCACTAATGTCTGTCTTTGCTGTAATGAGGTTGCAATTTGAGTTAGTGTTGTCTTCCTAATCAGTCCCCAGACCAGCCCGTCTGGTCCAAACAACCATGCCAAGTTCAAAGTCACTGAAATCATCTTTCTTCCCCATTCTGAAGTTGCTGTTGGTTTGAAGTTCAGCAAGTTATCTTTACTATGTCTACATGCCTAAAAGCACTGTTCGTGATGCGATATTAGCATTAAAAATGGGTATGCCTAATAAAGTGGCCACTGCGATAGGAACGAATGAGCAGATACAGCGCTATAGGAGCATGATGCCTGGACAATTTAGCAGTTCCAAAAGTAAGACTGGTGCATTGGCAGTGTTTGTTGAGAAGCTGAACGCGTCGGCTAACAGGCTGCCATGCTTGAGACACTGGATCAGTGCAGGAGTCGGGAGCATCAGTGGTGCCAGCCTTGTTGGCAGCTTGTCAAGCAACAATAGCCAGGAATCTGAGCCCAAGGCAGACAAGCCAACGGTGATGCCGTGTCACTCAGTAGCTTCATTCGCACAGACAGAAGGTCTTATTTTCATTGCTCAGGCTACACAAAAGAGTGTGATCGCTCATTGTTAATGATCCATTAACTGGTTCCTTTATTATCTGTGGAGATTTTGACAAATGCACTGTATCACATTAATAATAACATGTCAGTGTGTTTGTTCTTTTTAAAGATCGGACATTTTACCGACAGTAGAAACTTTCTCACTGATTTGGACTTAATGTACCTGCTACGATCAAAACACTGTAGCAACATGTGGAGGGACAGGTTCCATACTGGTTGTACTTTGACTGTTTTTAACAAGGAACAAAGTCATTTCTAGTATTGTATGGAAAACGGACACAATGTCGACACAACGTAATGTAATTAATTTCTATTAATTACATTGTTCTATTTTTTTTCTCCATATGTTCAGATCAGGCTGTAGACTGTACATGAAAGATTAATGTAATCACTGTGACATCATACCCACCAATTTTTTTAAAGCACAAGTGACCATATTTAGACTGGAGGCTATTAGCCAATGTTAGCTTGCATGTTTATCATTGCATAAGCTAATACTTACTTATTATCACTAATTAATAGACTAAGAAAAAAAAATCACACACATAAACACTCACAGTTATGACAGGCTGAGAAAATCTGTGAATACGCTGTACAGATTTTCTGCTGTTTAGTTGGACATTTGAACATGGAGGCAGCATCAAATGGCCACTAGAGGACCTGCAGTCTTAATTTTTTAGATGCAAACAGGTTGCTTGGTTGAGATTCAACACACTGATCCTGGGTTTGACTCCTGTGCACTTCGCGTTGCACCTGGCATTACTGTATATCATTCCTCTCAGAGAGTTGTTCAAAAGTGAGAGAGAAAATCAGGAGATTGGCAAATACATTAGGACAGGCACAGCAGCAGACCGCATGAACTCAAGCTGGAGGCTGGGTTCGTCCAGTCTGGTGGGAACTTGGAGTAGAGTGATTGCTCCTTTGCATAATAAGGAGTCAGGTGAGGTTGTTCAGGCATCTGATTGTGATGCATCCTGGGCTGCTATCTTTGCCGGTTTTCCCATCACGTCCCACTAGGCGGTTACCTCTGGGTAGACCTAAAATACGCCATAGAGAATGTATATGTCACCCAGTCTTCAAATCTCTGAGGATCCCACAAGCGGGGCTTAAAAATGTTGCTGTGGAGACAAACTTCTGGCTTAGCCTGCTTCTAATAAGACCCAACAAAGGATAAGTATTAAAAATGGCTGGATGGATTGACACTTCTATGAATACATTTTTGATTAAGATCGGTATTAATCGCTACGCTCCATTTGACAACTCTATTAAAGCTATAAATTATATAATGCCATTAATAAAGTTATAAAAGATATTGTGAGAGATATGAGAGGCCAATCAAATGAAACTTCCATGAAAAATGGAGTGCAAACTGTCAGCCAGTCGAGGAGTATAGAGTTTTACCATCACACCTTCACCACCCGTAGACATGAAAGGTGCTTTTCAACTGTAGTTTGCTCCTTTGTGCGGCTATAGTCAGCATGGAGTCGCAGCATTTACTGTGGATTCCAACTGGATTTTGTCAAAACAACAATACAAACTTCTCAAAATACTGTGACAGATAATCTGTTCTCAGCTCTTGGTTTTATGCTCAAATATTTTTTTAAATTTAACATTTTTGGGGGGTCTCGCCCTAAGACGGCTGGGAATGGGCTCCAGCGCCCCCCGCGACCCTGAAAAGGATAAGCGGATGCGAATGGATGGATGGATGGATTTTTGGGGGGCTTTTATTAGAAGGGATAGGAAAGCAGGGGAAGACACACCACAAAGGCCTTGGGTCAGAGGTGAGCCCAGGCTGGAGTATTAAGCCTTGGGGTATTTGGTCGCCTGCTCACTCTTTGGATTAAACTGGCACCAGACTTTTGTTGATTTGCCAAAAGAGTTGTAGAATCGGTCCACCATGTAGAGCAGAGCTTAACACAGCTATAAAAAATGAACACTAAAGTTAGTTAAGTAGTGGACAGAGCTAAACGCAAGACTTGACAAAGGAGGCAGACATAATATCTGAATCTAATTCAAACTGTCAAATTAAATGTTGAGGCCAAAGAGATGTGGGCATGAGCACATATGAGAAACTCTTGGGTTACTTTTGTAGTACGCTCTGGGTCATTATCTGCTGTGACATGCTGTCCGATCAGTTTTGCATCATTTGGCTGAATCTGAGCAGAATGTAGTCCTGTACACTTCAGAATCCATCGTGCTACTTACATCAGCAGTCACATCATCAGGGAACACTACATTGCCTCCACTATGTTTGACAGGCGACGTGGTGAGCTTTGGATAGTCAGCTCGTTCCCTCCTTCTCCATATATTTGTCTTCCCATCATTCTGGTAAAAGCTAAAGTTGGTTTCATTTGTTCAAATATGTTTTTCAGAAATTATCAGCTTCTTTTTGATGCTTTCTTTCAAAGTCTAATCTGGCCTTTTTGTTCTTGAGTGTAACCAGTGGTTTGCACCATGTTGTAAACTCGTCCACATGTTTGTATTCTGTTGTCCGTCAGGCTAATGACAGCCTCCCTCACTTGCATCAACATTTCTTTGGAATTGGGAACCGTCACGATGCGGGTTGCACCGTAGTGTTGAGGATGAGGACCCAGGAGCAGACACAGATGAGGAGTCGCAGGTTGAAGCAAAAAGCGAGCCTTTATTTATGGCTGATAACCGCAAACATGAAACTATGAAAAAACTCAGAACTAACTATGAACACTTGAGCAGGACTGTGGAAAAACCCTATGACGGACAATGACAAACTGTGGTGGGGTTAACGGACATCCTGACAATGACACACAGAAAACAGAGGACTTAAATAACCACATGAGGAGATCAGGGAAAGTGGAGACACCTGGGGTAACAGCTGACTAGAATAAATCATAACGATGACACTGAGGGGCAAAACTAAATACACTGACCCAAGAAACACCAGACCCTTTCAAAATAACACAGGAAACATGAGGCAGAGATGACTACATGAAATTGGCAAACACAGGGCAGACATGAAACACATGAAGGGCACGGAGACTAAAGCATAGGGGAAAAGACACAAGTTGATCTAATAACAAAACCTAAACTAAGCAGCCTAAGAGCTAAGTAAACATACAAAACACAAGAAAATACAAAACACTAGGTGACAGGACCCAGCACTGTGACAGATGCCTCGTTTTGTGTCTGCGTTTGGGTCCACACCCGGCTCCAGCCTTCTGGCCCTGACAGACACTTGTGAGAAAAAAGAAATGTTTTAATTTCATTTTTAAAAATTATCCCTAAAAACCAACAAAATGTGCAATTTTTTAAATCCAGAAGTCTAAATTGAGTGCCCTAAATTTTCATATTTCTTGAGGCCAACAACCCTTGTCTTCAGTG
>VURO01032797.1:8288-40078 GCA_015108175.1 Pelvicachromis taeniatus | reverse complement strand
CTTGTCTTCAGTGTTAGTTAATAGATGGATTTTCATATATTTTCTCTTTTTAGTCTTCTTCTGTCCTTTTTCTTTTTTTTTTTTTACCTACACTTCAGTTTTTTTGTGATTCATCCTGACTGCTGACCTCAGTCTAATGAAAAACAAGAAAACAGAGTTTTCATTCTGAAGGGTTCCTCTCAGTCAGTCGGGACAGCTGCTGTTGTTGCTGTCGGTCCCTGTGAAAATAATGCTGATCATGTTTCTTTTTAATGATGTTTTTGTTGTGAGAGCAGTTCCTATGTGGTTAGGGTTAAGGCTTTGAGAAGAGGTACTAACACTGGAGAGCGCTGCAGTTCTTATCACTGATACACAAAAGTATTAAACTTTTCATTGTTACTGAGACAAGTGATCCTGACCAAATCAACGTTATATGTTTTTTCAGTTTGCTGTCTTTAACAGCTTTGTAGCCAGTTAAAAAAAATACTGGGTATGTTATTACACCACATTACGGGTCACAGCTGGTACCTTTATAATTTGATGTTTGGATTTACTGTGAGATGTTGTGATTGAGACCACAGTGTGAGTCACTACACCCTCAGGTGTACCTGCTCAGGCAGAAAAACGCTAAAGCAGTGAGTTTATCTTCTCATTCACTGGCAGCTGTAGAAGCTGATTGAAACAGACTGTAGTGCTGATTATGACTGAGGCCAAGGGATCTCGCTGTATCAGTTAATGTGGCTAGAACACATTAGTTTAAAATGAAACTACATGCAGCAGCTGTGTGAGTGCCGTGACGCTAACGTGTTGGCAGAGAGTTTTATTGGAGCTTTAATACTCATGATCTTCTGTGACATGTTGTTAATTCGTCTGTAACATGATAGGTACACAACTTATATTAGCACAGTGAGATTTGTTAATGCTAATACATGTGACTTTAGCCAAGTAAATATATTGCATGATAACTATTAAAAATACACTCATAGGCCACTTCATTAGGCACAAGTTTGTTAACCATCTTTATGGTTTACATAGAATGATCTGAAAAGAAGATATCCATTGAGCTGCAGTTCTCTGAGCAAAAATGGTTTGTTGCTGTTGCCATCTTATGCCAGAGGTCAGAGGAGAATGGTCAGTAAGTCAGTAATAAGCAAGTCAAGTATATATATTAAAAAAATCCCCTCTCGCCTCCTGCGGGTGGTCTATCCTTCAAGCTTGGGTCCTCTACCAGAGGCCTGGGAGCTTAAGGGTCCTAATGGGTTCCAATGCTAATGTGTTGGCACACTTCTGGACAGAGATCTCCGATGTTGTTCCTGGGATCTGCTGGAGCCACTCTCCTAGCTTGGGAGTCACTGCACCGAGTGCTCCGATTACCACTGGGACCACTGTTACCTTCACCCTCCACATCTTCTCGAGTTCTTCTCTGAGCCCTTGGTACTTCTCCAGCTTCTCGTGTTCCTTCTTCCTGATTTTGCTGTCATTCGGTATAGCTACATCTACCACTATGGCCGTCTTCCTTTGTTTGTCCAACACTACTATGTCCAGTTGGTTAGCCATCTGCAGTTTGTCTGTCTGTGTCTGGAAGTCCCACAGGATCTTGGCTGTTGATCTTGTACACATCTAGTCATTCCAGGGTTAGCACCCTAGCCCACTTCTGACCATTCTTCTGTTTAAATTATTTTAATTTTCCAGCCCTTCTCACTTTCTTTTTATTCAGTAATTCTTCCATCAACTAAAATTTTACATAGCTTAATTCACAGAGGTCTAATTAGAGCCTCGCTCCACTAGGTGGCAACAAAATCCAAATAAATGCCTCCAGTGAAAACAGTCCTTAAAAGTTTTATTGAAATGTAGAAAAAATGTTATTGTAATTTAAGTATCTCAAAAATAGTCAATAAAAGGATCACTATTTTTCACCATTCATCTCATGCCAAAATGTTCTGACAATGCTGATTTAGACTGTCATTTTTGACTTGTGACACACTGTACTGCTGCCTGTTTGAAAGGAGCAAAGGCCCTCACACAGTCAATTAGTAACTTCCCTTGAACTGTTGTTCAAAGGTTGGGCTACAATATACATATAACTAAGAGGCATGAGTGGAAATGTAAAGGGTTATGATGATTAGTGCAAGCATTGTTTAGCATGTGTGTCTGGAATAAACTAGAAACTACTAAATTATACACACAAAAAAACACAGCGTAGCATGTGTCCCTTAACCACCGACTGTTTTAGTGACACAGGCAGATGAAAGAAAAGAGGAAAAGAGAAAGAAACAGAGGGAAAAGATGAGGAGCTTTTCAATGTCAGCTCCGGATCCCAGTGTTGGTCCCTCTCGGTCATTCCTGATAGGATCCTTCCAGCCACAGGAAGACACTGAGCTCCCATCTGTGCCTTAATGCTTGCCAAAGCACTGGGGTGTACTAGCGGTCAAGAAAATGGGTAAAGGAGACAGTTACCTTTTTGTAAGTTGCTTCCAGTTCCACTTATTCCTAAGTCCAAGCATGGTCGCTCCTCTGTGGACCTTTCATTGAGCTACATGGAAGAAGCCTCTGTAAAGAGGGGTGAGGACATGTTATTAGAGAATCTGAATGAAAAGACCAGGGAAAGGGTGGCATAACTACCAGTGCTGCCCCTCATTTTGCATGAAATCTGCAGCTACATTTTCAATGTCAGCAGGCCAGTGTGACGTGCTGATAGGCCAAAAGCCACTCTTTCATCGTAACACACATGGCTTCTCTGTCTTGGGTTTCCTCTGCCTGTGAATCCATGGCAACAGCAGCCTGAATGGTCTATTCAGGACACTCTACTACACTCGCTCCTATAACTATAGAGAAGTAAACTCCATAGTTGGTCTGTTCCAGGTAGATGAGTTCTTTTTTATTACACTTGGACAAACAAAATTCATTAATTAATTTCCAGAAAAATTAAAATGAAAAATCGCGTTGCATGTATCCTCTGCATCTCAGCAGCCGTCACTGAACTTGCTTCATATGTGCTCTCTGAAATGCAAAACCTGTGATAGTCAAGTGTGACAGTCAGGCTGGTTTTCACACTGTGTGCCTGGGTGCATATGCATGTATGTTTGTGGCCAAAAACCTTCATCCCAACAGCAGTCAGACCGTACAATATGCATATAGGATAAATCACTGTTGAAACAATAAAAAAAATAAAAATAAGGGTCAATATGCATTTGATGTATGTATAAATTAAGTCTCTGTGACATTTCTTTTGGTTTATTTTTGCACATTATTAGCAGTTTTGATTTTTTTGTACCTGATTTTTCTTTTTTATTTGTTGTTTTCTACTGTGTCTCTAATTCACTTTTTTTTCTGACTCTTGTGCTTCTCTAACAAGTGAATTTCTCCAGTGTGAAGTTAATAAAGTCTATATCCATCTATGTTGTAGTAAAGAACTATCACAAATGTGATTAGATAAGGTAAAAGTAAAAGAAGTTAGAAGATGGGTGGGATTTAACCAATGGTGCATGATATATAAGAACAAAGAAACAGTTGGCCATTCTTACGCAGTTATCTTTATTTGATTTGATGAGATTAGATATCTGTTAGTCATCATATGAATGTTATGAATCTTCATCTTTTGTATAAATACTGAATCCTGCTTTTTTAATGTGAAGAACTGGCTTAGTCTCTGTTGTTGTTCAGTGCCCATCTGTAGGTAAGAACAACAATAATCTGATCAGATTTTCACCACACAGTCAAATATAATCCCCCTATAACACACTTTATGCACAGTAATCTTCGAGGATAGTACCACATCTTGGCATCTTGACATATGATTGACTAATACATGCAGACCTAGTCCTTTTCCTGCTATGTCTGTTTCCTCAGAAGCTATAATTGCTGGCTCAACAGAATGAAATTTCTGCTGAAAGGTCAGCTCACTTAAGAGATGGCTTTCCCATAATTCAGTTTTATGTTGAGCAATAAGGTTACATCCTCTGCCAACAGAAATTGGATGTAAAAAAGGGAAATGCATACTCACTGAAATGCATGCACACTCCACCCAACAGATATTGCCTGCATCTGACCAAAACAGACAATTTCTGCTATTAGGCTTTATAAGCACAATATTTCACACAATATAATTCCTTAGACTGGCAAATTATAGAAAAGAGATTCTTGTCATCATGTGAATTCATAGGTAGTCATGTAGATTTCAGGGAGAACACAATGGGACACAGCCTTATAAATATTTCGGACACACAAAGTTAAAAATAACTAAATAAAAAAGCAGTAGAATTACCGAGGAAAGCCAGGGGTGCATGTTGAAGTGTTCAGTTGTGACACAGAGTCTGATTATTGTGTTCTCTTTACTCTTTATAATTTTACAATTAAAGACTTTTTTTTTTTTTTTGATAAATTGATGCAGGGGTAATTTCAAAATTGACCGGGAACAGGTCCCCCCAAAACCCTGCGATGCTGAAATTAAACAATACAAACACAATGGCATCAATTGGCACTGCAGCGAAAACTTTAACCGTGCTGTGTACACTGCGTATTAAACAGGGATATTTTTTTTTATGAGGATCAAGAAAATACATATTATCATAAGGAAATCTCCTCGGAGCATTTAAAGCTTAATTTAAAGCAATTTAGCGCTGTCTACGTAGATAAACATCGTAATTAGAATAAAGTTGAATTACTAGTTTGAGTACTGAGTGATCGGATTGGCTGAGAGGAACAAGTGTACAGCTACTACACAACGCGTAGGAATGACGTTAATTTAGAAAGACGAATGATGTGGCAAAAATCAAAGGGCGAACAGAAAGAAATAGTTCCACATTTACGTTAGCTCTCATTTATTTTTATGCTGAAGTTTCGTGTCTTGTTTTGATATTTTAAAGAACAATTAAAATATTGTAAATGTGTTAAACAAACGACAATATAATAAGCGCAGTTCACGTTTTAAAAGTCTAAATACGTATCCATCCGCCTTATTGAGTGCACTTCCATTTCCGGGATGTTTTCTCTGCTGACCAACCTCCACCGCCATTGCAGGTCCAGGGAGTCGGTGTAGTGACAGTCGTTAGCCGGGGAAGACCGCAAGTAAACAGTTAAGGGAAGGAATAAAAGGAAAAAAAAAGTACAGTCACACCGACAGCGCGTTTTAAACAAGGCGTAGAATTCGCTCACAATTGGACTTTAGACTAGAGACTTCCTGGCTGTCCGGCTAGGATCTGAGAAAAGCAGCCGTAGTTTGTTAGCATTAGACGAGACCGGAGGAGAGTGAGAGAGGAACCGCCATGGCTCAGATCCTGCCTATTCGCTTTCAGGAGCACCTGCAGGTATGTGGATCAATGAATGGTTAAATTATTTGATCAAGTTTATCTTTCGGTCGCAATAACTGCCAGACTGGCTGTCGCTTCAGATAGACTACACAAGTTTGAGATTGCTAGCAAGCTAAGTTAGCGTTTGGAGCTATGCTAACTAGCTTGACAGGGTGGATGACGTTTGTCTTGGCTAGTAGCATCAAGCATTCTTGCTAACACTTTGCTTACCCACCCTTGTTCGCTACTTTAAGTCTGAAATACTGCATATAAATTATGCTAGTAAGTCGTAGTGATGAACGAAAATATGTGTTTACCATTTTTCATAAGTATTTGCCCCATTCACAGCAAACGTGTTCATTTTCTCGCAGTGGCTATTGCTGTCGTTGGGATTAATCGTCACTATCAGTGCCTTGTAATCGTCTGATTCAGAAATGAAATAGTTATCCTTATTGTCGCCTGTTGCGACACCCCTGAATCGATTTCTTCAAATTGCTTGCCATCACCATGCGGCGCAAAAAAAAAAATTAAAACTTCTACAACCGCCTTATTCTGCGCCCTGATTATATGTACCGTCGTGTTAATTTGAAAGTGATTATCTGACCTCAAGGGAATATCACGTTGGCTGGTTGTACAAATGATCATGTGGTGTGTTAGATAGCAATCCAGCGCCCGTGCTGAATGACTTTGCCAAAGTTAGCTGTGGCTCAAGCATTCACGCTACCTTTTCTATTTGGTGCTCTGTCTTTTTTTTTTAATTATTTATCTCAGAGGCACACAAACGGCTATTAAAGAGTTTTATACTATTAGTCAGTTTTTCCTTTTTGTGCACCCTCGCGTATTACCTGGATTGTACTTTCTTCATGCTTTAAATGGCCACACCTTTACTATAATATCAATAAAACTGCTTTCAGGTCAGGTGGAGGAAGCAGGAAGTTTATGGAGTAAGTCTAAAGTGCTGCAGACTTTCAAGATGCAATGAATAAAACATAGACTTTTCGTGTCTAAATCAAGCTTCAAATGGGAACTATGATCCACCCAAGACTGTATTTTGTCTTTATTAAACAATTGTCTCTGTCATCATCATCATATGAGACTAATAATTTGGGGTCTAGAAAGACCATTTTTGATCAGTGGCATTGAGTTGTAAAAAGAGGGTCAGAGGTTATATTCATTGGCTTTGGAGGTTATTGTAACTTTAAGACATTTGCTCAGTCACAGGTTAGCTGTGTGGATATTTGAGCACCAGGTTCCTAATGTTACTTTATCTTGCTATTCAGACTCTGATCCTAATTGTCTTAAGACATTAGCAATGTAGTAGTGTGGTACTGCTGTTCTTGTTCATAGCAGGTAAATGCTATGGGCTAGATCAGACTGTAATTCGCGTCTGATAAATCTGTGAAACCACAGATGAGTAACATTTTCAGTACAGCATAGCATTCTGTTACTGCATTCTTAATTCAGAAGTTAATTCATGTCACAGACATTGATGAGTTAATATGTAGGGCCTATCACATGGGACTGTATAGAGGCTGGGCTTCACAAAGCTATGCAAAGACCTTTTGTGCCTAGAGTTACAATGAAATTATTATTGAATGATTTTTGACTTGCTTATTAAGTACTTTTGGTTGTAGAAGATAACAAAGGGCAAAAAAAAAATTGGTGAATTGCATTGTGACTAAACAAATATTTTATCTTTAGTGAGCGAAATGACTTATGCTATACATCTTTCTTTGAAACATTTAACTCATTGAACTGACAAATTTCACAGTCAACTGCAAGTTAAACATATTTTTTTGTGTGAAGCTTGTTCTTAGGTCCTTCTCTAGACAATGATGCAATTGCTGTTACTTAATGTACTGTACTGTAATTCTCAGACTCATCAGGTTATGTTATGGGACAAACACCTAAGGGATATTCAGCACATATCACTAATGCATGACCTGCATATGCTGTTTCATTCATCATGCATATGCAGTTTCAGAACAAATGCATATTAGAATACAATGCAAGAATCATTGCAAGAATTTCTTTACTTTTGACTTGGTGAAACTCTTTAGCTGTCAGTTTAGTTATATACGTGAAGCAATCTTCTTTCTTTTTTCTAATTACAGCAGTATCCCAGCTAATGGTTATCACATTAATTAGTTTAAGTCTGGATTATCTGTGAGAAACATAAGTCCAATCACAGTCTGAGCTGAACTCATTTGATCAAATAACTAACTGTCAGTGCCTAGATGCAAAGCCTGTCATTTCACCTTATGGTCAATGGCCTTTTTGGTTTGTTCATGTGGAGCAGAAAAATTTGCATAGTGCTGCTAGTCGTGTTTTATTTCTTAAGCTAGTTGGCAGGGATCCATTAAATATAAAATTGTGACTTTTCCAGTTGGCTAATATAAGTCCACAAAGCTACCTACCAGTGTTCAGCTTGTATTGTTGCATTCCTTTTAGGTACTATCCATCCATCCATCCATCCATTCGCAGCCGCTTATCCTTTTCTAGTTAGTACTAAATCACTATGAAGGCACTGTTTGAATCTACACAACTGTACTTAGCTGTGATTAACAATGGATTCAGAGCCTGTTAGACAGACATGAAATGACCTCAAGTATCTTTTTTTTTTGTTTGTTTGTTTTATATCTTGGAAAATTGGATATGTAATAAAACATTCTCTGTGCCAATATGCATTTCTGTGTTATGGACCATTATAACTCCTTTACATCCAGTTCCACTGCTTTATTTATTCAGTAGACTTATATGACCATCCTGTGTCAGGTTGGTCATTTTTCACACGTGAATTCTCAACAAAGAAGGTTCATATACGGGCAGGCTTTTAGATTTGTTTTAGTGTTAAGTCAAACCCAATTTTAATCACTCTCACAACTCTGCATCACAATATATGCAAGACTATTGTTTTAATTGCCGTATTCACAGTACAGGAACTCTTTTTTTTTGTTTGTTTGTTTAAGCCTAAAAGTGATTTTGGCATACCTTTCAAGTGTGCTGGATGTCACCAGTGTTGGGTGATAGGTTAATTATTTGTTCATTATTCATATTCTGACCTAATTGACATAAATATCACAAATCAACTGGATGTTTTCTGATGTGCTTAAATTGATATTTAAAGGTATGCTGGTTAATCAGTTAATCAGCAGAAAAGTATCCTATATCTGTTTTGATAACTGAACATTTAATTTAATACATTTTTTAGCAACGTGGATGAATTTTGCTGCTTTTGCCTTCAAGCATAGGATTTAGCATCATGTCTTAACAGATTTGAAATTTCAAATGTTGCTCAAACAGTTGCAGTATCTTGGTTCGTAGGGAAAATATGAAATAAGTAAATACCTCTTATTATAATTTTATTGGCAAAATATGAATAAAAGCTTCAGAATAATCAATCATTAAAAATAGTTATCCTTGAAACCACATAATTAAGTGAAACTGAACTTTTATGAATGTAAAACATGTCGAAATGCAGTTGTTGTTGTGGGATGTTGATTTTACTAGATCTGAATTGGAGAGCTGAGGCACTGAGCTAGCAAAACATGTTAATCTTGGTAGTCTCAGTCTTTGCAGTTTCCTCCCTCCCTTGATCTCCTTCACACTATCCATCTGTGTGTCATCCGGTCTACTTGCACAGCTTGCATTTTTATATATCATCCATTTATATAGTGTAGTGTTGACTCCAGTCAAACAGACATGATAGCTTAAGTGACAGTGAAAATCCCTGTAACATCTTACTGTGTCACATCTTTCCCTTGCATAGTATAACATTCAATTTGCCATTCAGAAAAAGAGAGAATTGTCATTTAAGTTCTAGTGGTGTAACTGTTCTGACAGAAACCAGTCTGAAAGTAAGCATGGGAGTGTAATGTGTAATCTTCAAAAATGGCTCAAGTTTGTGTAATGGCAACATGGTATTGATTCTCTGTTGACGAAGACTTCCATTTTGCATTTAGTAAGCAGGGTCTGACAAGGCAGGCTTCCTAACTAGTGCCCAAAGATAATCTGATGATATGTAGGGAAAACCATAGATGGTGTGTTGAGTAAATACAATATTTCACATGCATAAGTCCATAATTGCATGTTACTCTTATCTCCCTATGGTTTACACAGATTTTTTTTTTTTTCTTGGTGTACACAGTAATTTGTTACATTTGCAAAAGATGTCTTCATTTATCTCTCTTGGTTAAGATTTAGAATAGTAGTGACTTGCACTCCAGCTTTTTCCATTGTCTTTAGGTATATGCTGATACTATCAATCTGACATCAGTATTACATTAATAAGTTATATTGTGGAACATACAGTCACAGGGAATAAAGATGAGGGATGGCTTAAACATTGCATTAAAATAAAATATGACAGAAATTGTATCCAAGAATATACATTTCCTGAATTGGGCTTTATTAGTAACAAATGTGTGATAACAATGAAGATTTCAAAAAGTACTAGTCTAATTCAAAGGCTAACTATAGCTCACAGTGAGTGTCATTATATTACTGGACACTGGGTTTTACAGTTGTGCCAATTTCTTTTACTTTTGAAATACATGTAGAGTTTGATATTCACATAAAATTCTCAGAGAAATTTTGCCCTACATAGGAAGACCACGAGTTAAATATACAAATTTACCCAGGGTGCAGGGAAGAAGAGGATGTGATTATTATTGGTGATCTTTTAAATAAGTGTTGTGGTTAGCTATAAATTAGATGTTTGTAGTCTGAGAAAGGATTTAGTTCCCTGAAAAACCTGTTGACACTTTGTATCTATAGTTAAATGTACTCAAAATAATATTTAATAGCAAATTGATTTAGTTTAAAGCAAATACTTGAACATCCCTTCTGTTTGCCTGTTGAGGAAGGGCAGGTTGTTTCATGCTTTTTGCAAAGGTTTGCATGTCACACTTTGACCTATGCTAGTAAATGACCACCTGATGCCTCGTGACAGGCTGGCAAGGATACAGATCTGCTGAACACTTGACATTCTGCAGCACCCTCTGAATGTAAGATAAAGTTCTCATTTAGGAAAAGAAGGAAACTGTAGTTTCACAACCACCTCAGCAAGAAATGACCTGAAATGTAGACAGATGATGTTCAGAAATACATGAACCCCTTCCATCTTTTTCCTTTTTAATACTATAATCGTAAAGGCAGCAATTTTTATGCCTCACCCATGATCCCATGTCCCCCTCCAGTGGCCCATGATAGCAGAGAAGGCAGTACTAGGCAGGCCTGTTGTTTCAGTCCTGATAGACAATGAGTCCCTGGTTTCCTGTTGTGGAGTATTGCAAACAAGTCCTGCTAGCCTCAGCACATTACATAGCACATCCTTCCCTACCCTGCCTTGAACTTTACATGTGCAAAGTTTGTTTTCTGCTGAGCAAGATGCTGCTTTCCTTTAAGGGAAGATCATACAGGTTAAATCTACTGACAGGACTCCCTTGAGGTTGTTGGAGAATAGTTAAAATATTTTTGTGGATTTAGTGTCATTGTAAGATTATGTAGCAGCCAACTGCTCAGTTGTTGGGCCTTTACTAACATGAATGTACTGTTTGACTTGACTTTCTCGTAATCGTTTAAACTACATTCTTGTTTGTTTAGAGAAGAGTTGCTTAAAATTTATTTCACCAAATTTTGAACAGTACATGCTTGATATATTATTACATTGGTTGTAATCAAGGTTTGAGGCTTCTCATGGTAAAGAAAAATGTAAAGATTTTTAAAGTATTTTTATGCCTGTTAAATATTTTAGGTAACTAAAGTAGTGAGCGCATAAATAAATATTGATTCCAGAAATTGAAGCATTAATAAGATTGTGTAGTGTTTCCAAGTTTAGGCCAGAATTACCTCTACCTCTTCAAGGGACTGAGTGAATGCGGACCATCATATGGGGTTTTAATTATATTTTTTTTTTATCCAGTTAGTTCCCAGATTGAAGAATATGATTTGCTCAAGCTTGAGTTATCAGTCCCTCCTTCTCTGAAGTGCAGTCACTGGGATTAAAGCTGATAATTTCCTGCACTGTGATCTCAGTTCCTGTTGCGACCTCACATTGAAGGTATTGCACTCAGTCCATTTATGACATAAATCAAGGTCATGGCTGTCTGTAAAAGCTTAGCTCTGTATACATTAGCTACTGTACTTTTTTTCCAGTAGATAAAAATGCAATATGACAAGGAGATCTGCTTTGACATTTTATTGTATCAAAGTTTCAAATGGGGAGCTTTTTATTAGGCATTTTGTTCTGAATGTCATATTTGTCCCTTCTGCTGTTGAGAAATACATCATTATGTTAACTTGACTAATTGGTGTATAACTGCAGTGAATTGTCAATGAAGCATGTGGATAGGAACTTTCTGCTGCTGATCAAATTCCACGGCGCTTGGCCGGGTGCCTTCCTTAGCTTCCTTAGCTTATATTGCTAAGGAATATATTGGTATATTGGTCAGTATTTCAAAAATGATTGATCATGGAAAAAATAACTAGAACATTGTAATATGTCATTGAAAAAATAAGGCTGGACTTTTGTAAAGAGATCAATGATGGTAATAGTGATCATAATTCACAATGTCTCTTGCTGGCATTTTGTTATCCTATCATTGATCAACTGTGGAGGGCAGAACAATCAAATGTTAATTTTGATTATAATTTTGACTTATCAAAATTAAAAGGACATGATCATACAATATTAAAAATTCATGCTCCACTAATAGCACGCACAACAAAAGCAAATCAACGTTTTCCTAAATCAGCACCTGACCACCACTCCATGTGCCAGTCATCATATTGGCAAATCATAACCAAAGAGTACTGTTTCTTTGCAAAGCAACAGAACTAATCTAACCCTTACTCTGAAAACACACGACAGTCTTCAATATAGTTAATGCTTAAAGACCAAGAAAAACAATGTTGCTTACATGAATCGTTCAAATTGTCAACTCGGACATCAATAAAAATGAACATGCGCTGTGTCAGTGTAGCGCAGTGTAAATGTGAAATCGGTGGTCTGATATTTAATTTTGCTAAGTTTCAGTACAAAGGTTTATACAAAGCAATGACTGTTTTCATGTGAGTGCAGTGAAAACATTTTTTGTCACCAAATGAATAATAATGACTTTAATATTGAACAAAGTCACTTTGGACATAAGTGCGTGGCTCTAGTTGGTTGGTTGATGTGTTAACAGCTAAGCAGAGCAGTGCTAGATTGAATGGTTAAATGATTTTCCACATTGTTTGTAGCTCCTTTGGGGTGACCTGCTTTCAGCCAAATTCCTGCTCAGTGATGTTGCAGCAATGTTAGCCCACAGTAGTGTTTTACTCTAAGGTTTCCATAGCAAAACAGTCTGCCAGACCAAACTGTGGTGTGGTCGATCAGTCCGTGTTTGCTTTTCTTTATTCCATGCAAGAGGGGTAGCATTCATTGTGATAAGGCCATGCTGGTCTTTCCTGTTTTAGAAATGCTTTTCATATGTGAATGAAAGGGTTTCCTGCTGATCCAAGAATAGATGAGGGATGAGAGGGAGGCGAAATGCATAAACCTGTTTAGAAACATTGTGTAATAAGATTCTTCTTGTGTTTTAAAATGTAGACATACATCTGTTTGAATTAAAGACCAGTCATTTGAAGAAAAACTAGTAGTTCATTTACACGGCAGCTGCATGGTATATTGCCATTAATGAAAAGTGAGTTCTTAGTTATGCTGAACACTTATTAAAATTATTGTAAGCAATGTAGTACTCTTGCAGTGTTTTCATGAATCAAACTGTTACTAGATATTAGTGAAAGCTGATGTGTTCAGGGTCAAAAGGATTCTCTGCGTAGGCTGTTTCCCTTTGTCCGGTGTTTGAATAAATGTTGTCTTAGTAAACAAGGCTTCCGTACTGGACAATGGCAACGATAAGAGGCATGGAAGCTGGAAGCGGCAATGACGTTACTGTATGATGTCACCCCTCCACAGAAAAAGATTCTTCAGATCAATTTTCAGTTCTTTCCTTATAGCTTGTAGTAACACTTGTTTTGTACAGTTGTTTGCACTGTCATTGAGAGTGAACCAGGTTACACACTGAGAGTGTGGGTGGGGCAGGGTTGTGGAGAGGGTGTGTCCTGTCATTGATAAAACGTCTCTTTCGTTGAGCAGTTTTCAGAACTGGGAGTGTGTTTGCTGATTAGATTTGAACTAGGCAAAAGTTTTAGAAGGGGGTCACATTTTTATCTTTAGTCTTAAAAATGTAGCATTTGCGAGCAAAGCTGGAAGTGATCTAATATGCTTAAAAAAACATTCGACAAAGTTACCGCACTACAAGTGAATGTGTTAAAAAAAAAATTTTTTTAATTTAAACAATCAGTAATAGTTTGTGCACCTTTAGCACACAGATTAAGAATTATTAAACATTATTATAAGCATAGTCACAGCTGTCTACTAAAAAGACAAAAGATTTTTATGTCATTTTTCACACATGGATTTATTTTGAATCAAATGAGAGAGCATTGTAAAATCATGTTTCCTGAAAGCAAAGCATTATACAGCCATTACCAGCTTTATTAACATTACTGCAATAGGATAGATATGTTTATTTTATGTAAATGATTGCTGTGCATAATATAGCAAGTATGTCTTATCAAAGAGGCACGTACTTGGCCATAAAACTTATAAACATGGCAACTGTATTGGGTTTAAGCACAAAACCATGTTCTAAATATTTGTGATTATTCAGCAGTTGTACAACTGTGGTATATGTCAATGAGCACATTGACAGCAAAAAGTCGGAGGAAGTTGCAACAGCAAAGCATGGTGTATGGGATGGTTTTTGGTAGTTTCATTTCCTTGAAGTTTACGTTATACCAGTGTTCACTGGATGTGGTTGCTAATTGCCTTTTTCTTATTTTTCCATGTTCAGTATTATTTGTATGAAAACTGCTTATTCTTGATACTCTCACTCAGAGCTGGTTTTGCCCATTGCTCCTCTGACTGTCCTCAGCAAGTACTGCTGTGTCAGGGTTTGCATAAGGCAGGCAGGATACTCTGTTTCCAGCCTTGGCAGTAAGCAGATCTGCAGGACTTGCTGGTCCTACGTGCTACAAATTGTTACACACAGCTTGAGGCTTTATTTTTATGCAGATTCTTTTTTTTTTTTTCACATGTCCTATCTGTCTTTTCATGGAACACCAGCAAGTAATTGAAGCTAAAGCTATGGTGTGCTCAAATGTACTTGAGTTTCCCTCGGGGATTGAAATTGGTGTTAATTTAGGTAACAAAATAAAACACCAGTGACTGTCTATATGAAGTGGCAGAATTACCTTTATGCACTGATATTGGTATATATATTGTGTTGACAAACCAGCTCCTGTGAAACATAATAATTTCTGAGAAGTCCAGACTTTGAATAGTTACTGTTAGTCACACTACAGAGACACTTGAGTGTTATGTAATGATGTTGCAGTTTCCTCTTTGGCCCATACTTTGAGTACTTGGCTAAGCATTAGCTCTCCACCCAGGCCAGGCAATAACTGTTATATCCAGTACAAAACTACATGTGTCCAAAGAACTGCTGCCTACCTCAAGTATGGTAAACTCATCTGCTCTCTGTGGTAGTGCACATTGGCAGAGTTTAAAGTCACAACATTCTTAGTGGACCCTGTTGTTTGGTCAGCTCCTGGCATTTTGATTAATTTGACTATAGATTTGTCAAAGGCCTAGGCTGAAATTGTGACGGAACAATGTGACGTAATGGTTTCATAGATGGTTTTCATATTTACCTAACCTTTTGCTGCCCAGTTCTGTCCAGTCTCAGATGGTTCTACTTGTTTCCTCTTGTTTTTCTTAGCTCCAAAACTTAGGGATCAATCCAGCCAACATAGGCTTCAGCACCCTAACCATGGAGTCTGATAAGTTCATCTGTGTGCGTGAGAAGGTGGGTGAGCAGACTCAGGTGGTGATCATCGACTTGGCCGATCCCAACACACCTATCCGCAGGCCCATCTCAGCTGACAGCGCCATCATGAATCCAGCTAGCAAGGTCATTGCACTTAAAGGTATGGCAGTTTATTTACATTTCAAAGGCTGCATGTCTCTGAGTGTAGGCATTACCAGAGAGAGAGGCAAAATGTGTTAAATCCTGTCTGTTAAATATCAGGGTTTAACACAAATGTATCTTTTTGAATGTGTTAACTAACCACTTGTAAGGGGCTTACAGCAATTCATTGAGACATGTTTTTCTTCTATTTAGCAACATGTTATCCATTTAGATTTTTAATAATATTATGAATTATTTTCATTTATTTATGTCCATACACATCCAGCTACTTTAGTTTTCCATTGTGGAGTAGTTTTTAAAGGCCAACATGTATGTTTTGGGGGGGGGGGGTTGTTTTTTTGTTTTTTTTCTTCCTCCAAACATTTGTCCTGTAAATACTCAGAATGGGATATTTTTTTTATTCTTTTTGTCTAGCATCCATGATTGCTTTGACTTTTTTTGTTGTTTTTGTTTTTGTCTTCTCTTATTTTTTTTTCCTTTACTGCTTTCTTATGTGTTTGCAGACGGTGAGTTGAAATTTAACTACTTCATTGTGGAAGTAAAATCCTGTTTAAAACAACATTTATAAGCTGAATATCCATTTTGCACTGTTCAGTCAACAATTTGAAGCATTGAGACTACTGTAGGGCTTTTCTGCTCTTGGAGCCTCAACACTAATGGGCTAGGTTTAAGAATTCTTGACACATATGTTTAACCAAGTTTTAGCAAATTCTTTAAATTCTTTTCCACATTTCAGCCACCAGAAATATTCTGTAAACAGGATTTAGCTTTCACAGTCTTACAGCTTGCTGGCATTTCATCATTTTTGTTTTATGTACAAGTGATTTAGAACCCGTTGCAAGTGTGATAAATCTGTGGGTAAAATGAAATCATTTTAATTTGCATTTCTTGGTTTCCATTTGAAATCCATGTCCTCTTCCATCTGTGTTATGTTGTAATTAACTTTCTTCATTTGTCTCAAAGCTATGCTTAATAATTTGTATTAATTGTTCACTGTAATAAGAACTAAAGGTTACAGTTTGTTGAAATACCAGAGAGCACAGGAATTTGTCTTGTAGTCTGTGTGAGAAGTCTAATGGCACCTGTCATCAGCACTGATTTGATTTCACATGGCACTAATGGGACTGTCGCTAGTGCCCAGTGAGGATTGATCAAAAGACCAAAACAAAGCCTGAATAGTAATCTGTAAGGCTTGTCATGGTGTGGAAATGATCAAATTATATTTATATGTGATTGCTATTAAGAGTGAAGAAACATTTACTGTGGTAGCTTATCAAAGAACCCAGAAATCTTGAGAATCCACATGTGTTTAGCCAATAAGCTTTTCCTTATCCAACTTTTAAAAAGTTTTATGAGCAAAATATCTTTTGTTTTTGTTTGGGCAAAACTTTGTCCCTATGTTCTCAGTTATATTATGTTGCAAGTTGGTTAGCCATGTCATACACATGCTGCAGCACTGGTTTTGTTCAGGTTCATGCCTGGTGGAGCTGTTTGTAAGAATGCGAGTGTCCCACTCACTGAGCTTAGACAGTAAATGGTCTTTACCCTGCCAGCTGCCTGTGCGCATATCATGAAACGGGTACTTGTTTGGTGATTGCACAAGTGAACATGTGGGTGTTTTGGGTCCTGCCTCTTGCTCACTCAGGTCCAGGCAGTAGTTTTGCCTAATTCAAGTGAATTTCCAGTAGGGATAACATGTATGACTCAGATTTTCTCCTGTTGTTGCATGTGTGGTGGTGCACCTATGGACAATGTGTCAACACGATTCCCTCGACATTGTCCACTATTCATGTGTGGAAAAACGCATGTTATTGATGATTTATTAATTGGAGGAAATGGTGTCCATTCTTTAAGGCAGCTCATAAAAATGGTTTTAAAAAAACGTACCTTTTCTTATCACAACAAACAGGAGCTATATATGTAAAGGAACAGGAAGCTCAACAGTATATTGAGAGCCGTAGATGCAAACTGTTGCCTGGTATGTTTGCAGTGTAATGTCAGTGTAGCTCTTTCTTGTTCAGTCCCATAATGATGATTCTTAGTCGACCTTGTCTTGTGACGCAGTTTGAGCCATAACTTCTCCATGTAACCTTTTGTGAAAGGTGACCACAAAACAAACATACACACACACACACACCGCCAGATGCTAATCATTATTGAATTTCAAATATTGCATGCTCTTTGAAATTTGGCTGCTAATGCTGCAAGTGGTCCATTTACCTATCTGCTCATTGTACTTTGGCTTAGTAATGGCAAAATAATCTTCACAGTTTGGCTAATGCATTGGTCTTCGCTTTTCTGACACAAAGTAAAAAGTGAAGAAGGCACACTGCTTCTTAGTAAAGCTTTAGCTTCTCAAATTAACTCCTAACTAATAATACAGAAAATGCAGGTGAGTGAAATTTCTTCTAATAGTTTCAAATATGATTGAAACATTCCAAATATTTATGATTTTTTTTTTTTTTAGCACACTATTTGATATTTAAAACACCGTTCTTACTAGTCTGTTCTCTAATCTAGAATGACTTGTACTAAGAAAGAGGTAGGCATGTATCGAACCATTCAGTGACAGTCAGCACCTCTAATCCTTTGTTAATTTTTCTCACATATGGAAAATGACATTTCTCATTAATTGTATTCATTTTGATAATTCTTCATGCAGTAGCAGTAAGCAAAAGTGTTTTTATTGGCTTCCCACATTGATGCACCACTTGGTTCGAATTTGAATGCACTTAAAGTTCACATTGAGCCTATCGCACCTTTTTGTATTCTGGAATTAAATTCACTTTTTCCTCTGTTTTTCTCACTACACTTCATATGACAAAAATCGCAAACTACAGCATGTTCAACATTTTCCGTCTTATCAGTTATGTCATTGTTGCTTGATGACCTCTGTGCCATCAAAACAACATTTCCAATTTCTTGTCTCTTTAAGAAAGAAAAATGGTGTGCTTATTTTCCTATGGGAGTGTTTGGTTTTTGTGTGCGTCTCTCTGTGTGCACAGACTCGCTCTTATCGTGAGCTGTAACATTCTCCTGTGGCCTGGTTCCTGCCCTGTTTCTCCCCCTTGTAGCTGCCAAAACTCTTCAGATCTTTAACATTGAGATGAAGAGCAAGATGAAGGCGCACACCATGACTGACGATGTTACCTTTTGGAAGTGGATCTCTCTTAACACAGTTGCACTTGTGACTGACAATGCCGTCTACCATTGGAGCATGGAAGGTGACTCACAGCCTGTGAAAGTCTTTGACCGGCACTCTAGCCTGGCAGGCTGCCAGATCATCAACTACCGCACTGATGCCAAGCAGAAGTGGCTCCTGCTCATCGGTATCTCGGCTCAGGTAGTTTGTTGTGCATGTGTTCTGGTTTAAAAAATAAACATACGCAAGGTTTCTAATCTACAGTCGAAAACATGTCAGTCACAAGGAATATGCAATAGTCTATCATTTATAATTACCTTATACATATTTATATTTATTGTTCTGTTTTGTTTTTTTGTTTTTTCTTTCAGCAAAATCGGGTGGTGGGAGCCATGCAGCTGTACTCTGTTGAGAGAAAAGTTTCTCAGCCCATTGAAGGCCATGCTGCCAGCTTTGCCCAGTTTAAGATAGAAGGGAATGCAGAAGAGTCAACTCTGTTCTGCTTTGCTGTCAGAGGCCAGGCTGGAGGGAAGGTGACTGATTTTTAAAAACATAGTTGAGAAAATGGATTTCTAAACAAAGCAACAAATGTTCTGTGGTTTTGTTACAAATGTTTTCTTTGTCATAGTTGCACATCATTGAAGTGGGAACCCCACCAACTGGTAACCAGCCATTTCCTAAGAAAGCAGTGGATGTCTTCTTCCCTCCAGAGGCCCAGAATGACTTCCCTGTAGCCATGCAGGTCTGTCTGTGTAACTGAGCAGCTGGCTTTAACAAACTGAAATCAGTTGCATGAAAAGTAGTAATAGGTTGCTTAAGTAGGTGTTGGCAAATCTGTAATTTATCAGTGTTTTAAAAGACCAGCTCATAATGTGTGGTTATGTTTTGTTTTTGTAATTTCTCTTACTGACAAGGAAATCGCTGTTAGAATAACTTTCAAGGTCTTTCAGTTCGTCATCTCACTTTTAGAGTATTCAATTTTACATTTATTTCAGTTTTTTTAATGGAGCACAAAATCACAATAACAATTGCCTCAGGGTGCTTAACCATACCATTTCACCACCATATAGTGATGTACAACAAACATTGGCCACTATTGTCACTAAATGTCATCTGATTTGTTGGTAGTCCCATATTTTCCATCATGACTGGCCATGCGTGTGTATTACAGTCTCTTTGATTTCTGTAGACGTCCCTGGCCTCTTACTAAACTCAGAAATACATTTTGAATACCCCATGAGTGTACTAGGTATTGTTTTGGTAACGTTTTTTCCCCATGTTTAATTTTTTAATTTTTTTTTTTAATTCCTTATTTGTTGCTTTAAAGAAAAATAACAATGCACAGCTTTATGTAACATCACTAAATTGGTTTTTGACAGATAAGCTCCAAGCATAATGTGGTTTTCCTCATTACCAAATATGGCTACATTCATCTCTATGACTTGGAGACTGGCACCTGCATCTACATGAACCGCATCAGTGGAGAGACCATCTTTGTCACTGCTCCACATGAGGCCACCTCAGGCATCATTGGGGTCAACAGGAAGGGACAGGTAAGAATGTCATGAAGTGCTAATTCTAACCGCTCATGGAAATTAAAGTGATGGTTAGAGTTGCTGCTCAGTCTTGTTAATGTCAAAGTGGGACATGAAACTATATATATTCCACAGTTTCCTAAATATATTTACAATATATTATAATATCTTAATTTATAGTTCAATTTTACTCTTTAAATCTTGTTTCATCTCTAGTCATAGTAATATTCAGCAAATATGACACTAGGCAAAGAATGGTAACAACATCAAACATCGTTGACAGCAGCATCTCTATGTTTGTCTGTTGTCATCAGGCAGGTTCACTTTGCCAGGAGTCATTATAAATAATCCAAGGTGTAGTGTTACAGAAAGCACTGAGGGTTGCATCTGACTGCTTTTCTGAAGCAGAACCAGAGAGGAGAACTGGATACAGCTAGCTGATGAATAATGATCCAGCCAGGCCACACACCACATGAATAATTGAGCGAAGAGACGAAAGCTGATCTCAGACTGTGACAGATCTCACAGTATGCCGGAGCTGTGTGTGTGTCTGTGTGTGTGACATGCACACGTACACACGGGCAGTGATCTGCGAGAGAATAGGCCACTGTCTGCGCCACTTAGTGATTCCGGTTAAGTGGGTTGGTTACCAACAGAGTTAGTAATTGGATACAGAATAATAAATTACTCCAGTCTTATATACTAACAGCAAGTAACCAGGTTAAAGGAAAATTAGTCTCAACTAGACTAGCAGCATAATGTGTACCTGAATATGTGTCGTGGTACATTTAAGGAAAAAAGTTAATCAAATCACAATCAACATAATTTTTGGTGGAAAGCGGCTGAGAATGGATGGATGGATGTTAGAGAGAAGAAAAACGACACGTCACTATTACTAAACCCTGGTCAAAATTTCAGGTGGAAAAAACGGTGACATTACATTATCATACATTGCTAAGATTTTTAGCTCGTGAATGAAAATTTAGCGAGAGTGCATGGTGAACATATGCTCTATCCTGGCCTGTCAATGACATGTATTGATTATAGGTGTAGCACCGAACTGCTGCACAGAAACCCAACAGGGGTGGAGGAGGTAAAATGGAGAATTTAAATGATAGAGTATGGGTGGAAAAAGTCCCATGTCCCATCAGCATGCGATGCAAAGCGGGAGGCACATCCAGATGCTCTCTATCTCAGTGTAGATGCTCTCAGTAGTGTCTGCCTGAAATGACTTTTGCTATTTGTTCTTGGTGAATCTCTCAACTAGGTTTATCTCTTGATACTGCAGCCAAGTATTTTTTTATTTTTTTTTCCTCCTAGCATTTAGGAAGAAAATGTTAGGCCACCTTGGGGTTAGTGTGCAGGCTTGTCTCCCTCATGATAGTAATTATCTGACTTTAATTTCAGCCTCTACAAGCTTGGTCTCCTCTGAACACATGTAATATGCATTGAGCAGAACACAGGATGTACACTGGGAAACCTTCTTTCTTTCTCTCCTTCTTTTCCTCTCTCGACATTTTTTTTCCAACTACTTCCATTTAGTCCAGTAACATTATAGTAAATAATCCTGCTTGAGTAGTTGCCAGACTTCACACACAAAGCCCTGTGTTACACTGACCCACTAAAACAACATTTGCATTCAGGACCCATATCCCAGGGCTAGACAGTGTTTGTGGAGTTTAATTTCATTGCACATACTTAAATGTAACATCTTGACTTTTGATTATTTATTTATTTTTTATTATTAATTTATTTATTTTTGATTACCTGAAAAAAGTGTATTGACTCATGCCTTTGTGTTCATAGTGTATCTAAAGCTACGTTCAAGTACAAAAGACTATTATTCTAATCAACGTTTCATTGTCTATTTGACCAAATCTCTGTGAATCTGTTCCAGATGTCTGAGATATTATACACTTCACAGATTGACTTGGACTTTGAAAAATGTGTGTATTTTTCTGTGGCCCAGGTTCTGTCTGTCTGTGTGGAAGAGGAAAACATCATTCCCTACATCACCAACGTGCTGCAGAATCCAGATCTGGCTCTCCGCTTAGCTGTCCGCAACAACCTCACTGGAGCCGAAGAGCTGTTTGCACGCAAGTTCAACAACCTGTTTGCTGCTGGCAACTACTCTGAGGCTGCCAAGGTTGCTGCTAATGCACCAAAGGTACATTAGTGACTTTCATGGTCTTTTACTACCCATTTTGTCTTTTATCATTGCTTTATGGCTTTTCTCACTTTCTGTTGACATTTCTTCTCTCAGGGTATCCTGCGCACCCCAGATACCATCCGTCGTTTCCAGAGTGTTCCCACTCAGCCAGGCCAGACCTCTCCCTTGCTGCAGTACTTTGGTATCCTGTTAGACCAGGGTCAGCTCAATAAGTTTGAGTCCCTGGAGCTTTGCAGGCCTGTCCTCCAGCAGGGGCGAAAGCAGCTTTTGGAAAAGTGGCTGAAGGAAGACAAGGTACTATACATCTATCTAAGCATCATCTCGCAGGAAGTCGCTCTTCCTGAGCTGCCTGTTATGTTTACACAACTTGCCTGTTATCTTGGATTAAGCAGGATCATCTGATATGCAAGGAATTTAGGAAGTCCCCTTCAGAAACTTTGAATCTACAAATTCTCCATGGTTAAGAAAAAAGGGAATTATGCATTTGAGTTGATTTTTCATTCACTGAATAATTAGTGTTTTTAAGATTTTCTATTTTCACACTCACAATATTTGTGCTTCTTTTTTATCATAATGTACCACTTTTATTATTTGCATAATAAATGTAAAAAAAATGTTGTTTTTTTTTTTTACATAATTGTCTTCACTCTCAAACTTCTGATGATGCTTGTGTATTCCAGTTGGAGTGTTCAGAAGAACTGGGTGACTTAGTGAAGGCGGTGGATCCTACCTTGGCTCTCAGTGTGTACCTGAGGGCCAACGTTCCCAACAAGGTCATTCAGTGCTTTGCAGAAACTGGTCAGTTTCCTAAGATTGTCCTGTACGCCAAAAAGGTATGTCTAAGATTGCATTTGGCCATTAGTTTTATGTGTATTAAGCCTTTCTGGACAGAGCTCGTTGGTTATTGTAATATTTTCTTTTCTTTGTTTAAGGTCGGCTACACACCAGACTGGATCTTTCTGCTCAGGAATGTGATGCGGATCAATCCAGAACAGGGCCTGCAGTTCGCACAGATGCTAGTCCAAGATGAAGAGCCACTGGCTGACATTACACAGGTCAGTGGAAAGCAGGAAGGATATGTAGTGATGCAGCATGTTTTTATTTTTGATACAGTGGTTCAACAGAATTAGTATTTGATCTTGTAATTGTTTTATGTGACTTTGAGGTCACTGAGAGCCTTAATTGTTGCTTTCTCTGTGATTAAACCAGTCAGCCTCAAATTGTTCTTGACTTTAAACAAATTCAATTTTAAAAGGAGAATTAGTTTATAGTTATAACAGAATGCTAACTTTATTTAGATTAATCTGCAGTAGGGTATTGTTGCAAACCATATATATGTATGGTGTTAGAGGACCATGCGCTTTGTTAAATGAGTGGATGAATAAAACAAGTTTCATGTTGTTTTCATTTTTATTTGCCAAGTACATGGTAACACATAAATGACGGATCAGTACAAAGGACAATAGTCCTTGTTGTGCTCTTCAGCCTCAGTGAACTCAGTGTAGGGGCACTTTAAGGAGTTCTCTGACTGCTGCAGGTTCTGGTTAGTGTTTCTCTAGCTAGCAACAGAGCAACAAGGACTGCTGTCACCAGCTGCAGTTATAAAGATGGAGTTCTATATATTTGACCATGGAACCAGAGCCTCTCTGGGAAGAGACGAGAAAGACTTTGATGACCACTACCCGGTCACACAGCAGGGAGTGCAAAGACAAGAGGGTAGCATTAGCCAATCATTCAAAATAAAGGCAAGGGTTGTTCAGTAGTAAATAAGGATGTCATCATTCAGTTAGGCAGAAATAAAACAAAAAAATACTATTTAGTATTTATTATTGTAATATATACTAATGCCTGCCTAATTCTGTGTGGAAAACACTGAACAAGTTTATTGAGCACACTTTTATACGTCTTACTTTTCACATACCGTAGTATAAATGAAATTCACCTCTTCCTTTACTTCCTGTCTATACAAAGCCTCCGTGCTGCACGTGTCAACCGCTGACACAGCTTGTGTTGCCTAAAGTGCAACAGAGCAGGTGATAAGACCTTTAAGAACACACATCATTGCATCACAGGCTTTCTTCAATTTTTTTTTTTTTTTTAAACAATTACTGTATTCAGCCAACTTTCACTTTTCATTGCAACTTGTCTTAAAGCTTTAGAGACTGTGTGGGCTGCATTCCTCACATTTAATCCTTTTCAGTAGTGCAGAACATTAGACTGCTGACAGGAGTTTTGGGTTAATATTTAAGGTAAAAGCTTCAGTCAGTAAGTACTGCCATATTTCATACAAAGTGGCTATTTATACTTCTCAGCTGTACAAGTGTGGTCTAATTTTTGGTTTATTTCTTACCTGCGGTTCTGTTTCTGTCCAGATTGTGGATGTGTTTATGGAGTACAACCTGATTCAGCAGTGCACATCATTCCTTCTGGATGCCCTGAAAAACAACAGACCCTCAGAAGGACCTCTCCAGACACGCCTGCTGGAGATGAACCTCATGCATGCACCACAGGTAGACCAACATTCACACACTTTAATGAATGAAATTCCATTAATTAAGCATGAATGACTGTTTTCTAATGATTCGTCTCATGGTGTAGGTTGCTGATGCAATCCTGGGCAACCAGATGTTTACCAACTATGATCGTGCCCACATTGCTCAGCTGTGTGAGAAAGCTGGACTCCTGCAGAGAGCACTGGAGCACTACACTGATCTGTATGACATCAAGCGTGCTGTGGTGCACACACACCTGCTCAACCCAGAGGTAGGTTTCAGTTACCTACACAGTGAATTGTTTTTCCATCTTGCAAATTTGTCATTGCCTATGGCTGTAGGTTGTACAGACTCTGACCTAACATTTAAAAAATTAAATAAATTTCCCACACACTCCTCCAGTGGTTGGTGAACTACTTTGGCTCATTGTCAGTGGAAGATTCTCTGGAGTGCCTCAGGGCCATGCTCTCAGCTAACATCCGCCAGAACCTGCAGATCTGTGTCCAAGTGGCTTCCAAGTACCATGAACAGCTCACCACACAGGCTCTCACTGAACTCTTTGAGTCCTTCAAGAGCTTTGAAGGTGAGATCCAAAAATTCATACTTAACATTCTTTATCATATCAGTAATCTATAATCCAGCCAATACAAATAGCTGGTACCAGGTACTTCTTTAATACCTGCTTGCCTGGGGTTCCAAACGAATATGTGACATCAACAGACTCCATGGCACTGATTGGCTAGTCAGTTGCGTCACTAAATAAGTCATGAGAACATCTCCTTCACCAAAATCAAAGCTGCAGTTTTTGAAACACAGTAAAAACAAGACAAGTCGTATCGAGCCAATTTGAGTAGGTGCGAATAGAAAAGGGCAATAATGTAACTGATGGAAAATTTAGTTCAGTTCGACAAGAAGTATTTAAAAGTCATTGAAGTTGGATCTGTAGGCCAGAACAGAGGCAGGACGATCGATAAACAGTGCAGGATGCCCTGGAGGTGAACTAGTGCGGCTCATCTATAGTGACTGTAATAATGGAGCATAAAGGTTAAGTAAACTAATTGGGGAAGAGAAAAACTTGAGGCGTGAACAATATTTTAATGTCAGGAATGTCCCTATAGATGGTGCTTGTTGACATGGATGCCATTTGAAGCTTAATGTTAACTGTGTGTTCCACTCAGGTTTGTTCTATTTCCTGGGCTCTATTGTAAACTTCAGTCAGGATCCTGAAGTTCACTTCAAATACATCCAAGCTGCCTGCAAGACGGGCCAGATCAAAGAGGTGGAAAGGATCTGTAGAGAGAGCAACTGCTACGATCCTGAACGCGTCAAGAACTTCCTCAAGGTATTGACAGGGATGACTGGAGCGATCAAACACTGACACAAGCAGCTTTTTATTACTTTGACTCTTTTATTTTTGTTATTCTTTTACCCTTGCACATTATATCTCTGTTTCTCAATCGGTTCCTGATTGTGCTTTTTTTAAGTGTTAGAATTTTATCAGTTGTTTTATGAATCTAATGTTGGGCTGATCAAAAGTGTAAACTACTGTAATTCAATTGTGAAATCTCTAATTTATAATCAGACGTTACTTGTAGTGCTTAGTCTGTCTTTATATTTTGATAGAAAAGACCAGCTGCACACATTCACATCATTTATCAAAAACTAGTCTTTAGCAGTTTACCTGTATTTGTTGCAAATTGTTCAACCAGCAGTCCTGATGGCAGTCAAATTATTTTTTTGTTCTTTTCCGCCTTTGTCTTTGGACTGGCAGGACATGTATCAGGTAAATCTATAACTCCCCACAGTGCAGGATTCACTCCCTGCTTTTCTTTTACCCCTTTCCCATTATTTTCAGACACATGTTTGAAACTGGGATTTGTATGGATGCGTATATGTTTATACACCACAGTCCATACACCTACTGGGGTGCAGCCAGTGATTTATTAATTTTACATAGTCTTAGTCATTCATTGGATCTTGCGTGTGCAGTTAATGGTGAACGTGTTAGGCTCCTTTACTTCACATTTAAACACGAACGTGTCAGTTTGTGTTGTGTGTAATCTGGTAAGGAGCTTTTTTTCAGTGCAGCATGTTGTTGGATAGTAGTGTCAAGATGCACAATCCCAGGTTTGTTTTTTGTTTTGTTTTTTTAAAATCCTGTGGATGGCAGCGGTGTTTTTATATTGTAGTGAGTGCTCCCCAGTGAGAACTGGCATCACTCTCCTTGTTAGTAGTAAGAAGGTATTGTTCTTTAGTGTGAAATACACATGTTGTTTTCAATAAGTTAACCATCCCTTTAGTCTCCCTAGCTAACAAAGCCAACTGTTCCTAGTAGAAGACCTTTTATTTTGTTTTTCTGTGATTTTTGAACTAATAATGTCCTGATACTTTTAAATAACAGCCAGTTTCATTTTTTTAGTGATTATAATTATAGAGAGGGCAGAAACAAAAAAAATCTAAATATTTGATTGTGAACGGTGCAGATTCACTGACTATACTCTCTTCCCCACTACTCTGTGATGCACAGGAAGCCAAACTAACCGACCAGCTCCCACTCATCATTGTCTGTGACCGCTTCGACTTTGTCCATGACCTGGTCCTCTACCTGTACCGCAACAACCTGCAGAAATACATTGAGATCTATGTTCAGAAGGTAATGGTCAACACAGTGGCATTTGGTTTTCTATTACAGCGCACCATTAGTGCACAGGTCAAGGAGAGATTTATTATAAAACTTTTGCTTAGGTAAATCCTAGCCGTCTGCCTGTGGTGGTTGGTGGCCTCTTAGATGTGGACTGCTCTGAGGATGTCATCAAGAGTCTGATCCTGGTTGTCAGAGGACAATTCTCCACCGATGAACTGGTCGCTGAGGTGGAAAAGAGGAACAGGTGCTGCACACATTCAACTTATGTTATTTTCTTTAAAACATTAATTAACTTGATTTTTTTCCTGACACTTGTCTGAATATTTAAGTAAAGTTTCATTCTTCAGTGTAACCCAGTGAGCTCTATTAAAGTTAACGAGTGAATATCAAGAGGGAAATTGTGATGCAGATATGTTCACGGCTTCTTTTGGAGCTGGCTTTTATCAAACATTTCTTTTTTTTAAATAAAATTTTATATGTAATTTACTGATCATTTACAGCTTACTGAATGTAGATTAGAACCAAGTTGTCAAACCTGTATAAGTAGCCAGGGACCGTTCTTGATATCTGCTTTCCTTGCAGGCTGAAGCTACTGCTGCCCTGGCTGGAGTCTCGTATCCACGAAGGCTGTGAAGAGCCAGCAACCCACAATGCTCTGGCCAAGATCTACATTGACAGCAACAACAACCCTGAACGCTTCCTGAGGGAAAACCCTTACTATGACAGCCGTGTGGTGGGAAAGTACTGTGAGAAGAGAGACCCCCATTTGGCATGTGTAGCTTATGAGAGAGGACAGTGTGACCAGGAGCTGATCAATGTGAGTAAGATGAATTGATGCCACAAGTCCAAGTTTCAGCATATCCAGTTCTATTGTTGTGTATTTAACTGGTTTCACTGTAGCACAAAGCACTGTAACTCTTTCTTTCTTACATCAGGTCTGCAATGAGAACTCCCTCTTCAAAAGCTTGTCTCGCTACCTTGTTCGACGCAGAGACCCTGACTTGTGGGCCAGTGTGCTGCTGGAGACCAATCCCTTCAGGCGACCACTCATTGATCAGGTATGCGCTCAAGATTTGTGAGTTTTTAATCCCCCTAACCCACCAACAGTGGCACTTGGCGCTTCTCTAAGCTTCTGTTTCTTACTTTGTGCTGTCAGGTGGTGCAAACAGCACTGTCAGAAACCCAGGACCCAGAGGAGGTTTCAGTCACAGTCAAGGCTTTCATGACTGCTGACTTGCCCAATGAGCTCATTGAGCTGCTGGAGAAGATTGTTTTGGATAACTCAGTCTTCAGTGAACACAGGTGATATACTGTTCTTTGTGAGTTATTTTGAAACTGCACAGAAATCCTGAGGGTGAATGTACTGAGGAGATCTTTTTCTTTTTCCCACAGAAATCTGCAGAACCTGCTGATCTTGACAGCCATCAAGGCTGACCGTACTAGAGTGATGGAATATATCAGCAGGCTAGACAACTATGATGCTCCTGATATTGCAAACATTGCCATCAGCAATGAGCTCTTTGAGGAGGCCTTTGCCATCTTTAAAAAGTTTGATGTCAACACCTCTGCTGTGCAGGTCTGTTCTTATTTTTTTGACACTTTGACTAATAACTTTATTGACTGAAGGAGGTTTAATAATACTTTTTGTCTGCCTTCCGCCCCACAGGTGCTGATAGAGCATATTGGCAACTTGGACCGAGCCTATGAGTTTGCAGAACGCTGCAATGAGCCAGCTGTGTGGAGCCAGCTGGCCAAGGCTCAGCTACAGAAGGGCCTTGTTAAGGAAGCCATTGATTCCTACATCAAAGCTGATGACCCCTCTGCATACATGGAGGTGGTACAGGCTGCTGATCAGAGTGGTAAGGAGAATGACATCTCACTAAATTAGAGCTGGTCAATCAGAATGAACAGAGCAGTGTTTTAGTGAAGGCTGTTAGTTCTGTGCTAGTGCACATTGATTGAAAGCAGTCAATTAATCAATCAATTACCTATTTGTTGATTATATGGCAGCTAGTGAAGTAGCTTTGCTTGTGTAGCACATATGGAAGGTGCACAGAATCTGGCAGTGTTTCATATTTAAAGTGGGGAAAAGGGATTACTGTAAAAACAGCCTCATAATAATGTAAACGTGTTGCAGGTAACTGGGAGGACTTGGTCAAATTCCTGCAAATGGCTCGTAAGAAGGCCCGTGAATCCTATGTAGAGACCGAGCTGATCTTTGCCTTGGCCAAAACCAATCGCCTGGCTGAACTTGAGGAGTTCATCAATGGACCCAATAATGCTCACATCCAGCAGGTTCAGCTCACTCTCACACAGCTTAAACTCTGACAAGCTGACGGGTCATTAATGAAATAATGTGTGTTTATTGTTTTTTTGTTTTGTTTTTTAAGGTTGGCGACCGCTGCTATGATGAGAAAATGTATGAGGCCGCTAAACTGTTGTACAACAACGTTTCCAACTTTGGTCGTCTGGCTTCAACTCTGGTGCACCTCGGAGAGTACCAGGCTGCTGTGGACGGTGCCCGTAAGGCCAACAGCACCCGCACCTGGAAAGAGGTGTGCTTTGCCTGTGTGGATGGACAGGAGTTCAGACTGGCTCAGATGTGTGGTCTCCATATCGTAGTGCACGCTGATGAGCTGGAGGAGCTGATTAACTACTACCAAGTAAGACATAAATGAGAAGCATTATTTTCTTTAAAATAAATGCTGGTCTCAGAATTTAGCCAAAAAATGAACACACATTTGACTTCCTCCCACCTTTGTTCTCTTTCAGGACCGTGGTTACTTTGAGGAATTGATTACCATGCTGGAGGCTGCCCTGGGCCTAGAGCGTGCTCACATGGGGATGTTCACAGAGCTAGCCATCCTCTATTCTAAGTTCAAGCCCCAGAAGATGAGGGAGCATCTGGAGCTCTTCTGGTCAAGAGTTAACATCCCAAAGGTCCTGAGAGCAGCAGAGCAGGCTCACCTGTGGGCCGAACTTGTCTTCCTGTATGACAAATATGAGGAGTACGACAACGCCATCATCACCATGATGAACCACCCAACAGATGCCTGGAAGGAGGGCCAGTTCAAAGACATCATCACCAAGGTACACAATTAAGACTTTTTTTTCTCATCAATGTCTTACATCAATGTAGCAGTACATTTTTTGATGGGTTTATTTAGTTATCATGATATATATGAGTCGAACTAATTACAATTTTGCAGCAGTCTGCAAAAACAAACTCCTAATGCAGTGTTTTGTTTTTCTCAAACAAATTTCCTCTAGAAGTCTTAAATAATTTCTAAAACTGTCTCTCCTTCTGTGTGTGGCGTAGGTGGCCAACGTGGAGCTGTATTACAAAGCCATCCAGTTCTATCTGGAGTTCAAACCATTGTTACTGAATGATTTACTCATAGTGCTTTCCCCCAGACTGGACCACTCACGTGCAGTCAACTTCTTCACTAAGGTACAGTTTATTCCATTTCATAATGATTCAGATGCATCAGGCTGCGTTTCCTGTGTGATGTCAACTGAGCTGAGCACTGAGTGCACTTGTATGTTAACAGGTGAAACAGCTGCCTCTGGTCAAACCGTACCTACGGTCAGTACAGAACCACAACAACAAATCAGTCAATGAAGCCCTTAACAACCTCTTCATCACAGAGGAGGACTATCAGGTGAGTAACTGTTCCATGGGATTTAGTTCAATATTCTATTATTTCAAAAATATGCCACCTCTTACTATTTAATTTTCTGCTTACTTCTGCTAGGCACTGAGAACATCAATAGATGCCTACGACAACTTTGACAACATCTCACTGGCCCAGCGCTTGGAGAAGCACGAGCTGATTGAGTTCAGGAGAATCGCTGCCTACCTGTTTAAGGGCAACAACCGCTGGAAACAGAGCGTAGAGCTCTGCAAGAAGGACAAGCTTTATAAGGTGCGCCTTCCTTTTTCTAGTAACAGTCATGAATGTTTGCAGCGCTCAGGTTAAGGTAAACAGGATGTATGTTGCACTGTTCCTGACCCTCTGTGTGCTACCTCTCGCTCTGCAGGATGCCATGCAGTATGCTTCAGAATCCAAAGACACAGAGCTGGCAGAGGAGCTGCTGTCCTGGTTCCTGCAGGAGAACAAGAAGGAGTGTTTTGCCGCCTGCCTGTTCACGTGCTACGATCTGCTACGACCTGATGTGGTGCTGGAGACGTCCTGGAGGCACAACATCATGGACTTTTCTATGCCATACTTCATTCAGGTCATGAGGGAGTACCTAAGCAAGGTGAGTCAGCTCTTTTCAGGTTTGTTTCCTGCTAGATGGTCACTCAAAAGATCTGAGGACATGTTGACAGACGAGCAATCCTCTGTGAAATAAAACATGCACAATTTTGTGTGATTACTTTGCATCTCCAGCCACCTCTGCCAGTTTCTTCTTGGGAGATTTTTTTTTTTTTTTTTTTTTATTTTTTTTTTTTTTTTCTTTTCCTCTTTTTTTTTCTTTTTTTAATTTTTTTTTTTTGTT